>JAAOAU010000418.1:0-88092 GCA_013186845.1 Fusarium sterilihyphosum | reverse complement strand
ATTTACCTAAATATTTTTATCGCTTAGGGTTAAGGTCCTGTGTTTTCTTTCCTCCCATAGTCACTGCCGATAAATCCACGCAACAAGATGACTGCATATGATCGGCGAGTTTATTCTGCCGCCCTTCCAATTTTCTTCTAGCGGCAATCATTAGCTCACCGACACTTCGACTCATATTGTCAGCACAGCATCGCAGGGTTGTAATCACCACCGCTTTAGGCCATTTTTGCGACGGGCACTTGATGTGACCCTATCTCTTGTAAGTCCATTGGCTGCAATGACACAGACTGGATTGGTTGCTCCTTAGAACAGGCCTGTAGAAGAACTGTTGCTTTTGATGTTAAATGTCGGGAAAGACTGGGTACAGTAGCAGTCAGTCCAATGTTGTGATCCGGCGTCCATTTTCGCGCTGGCCGACCACCCGATTCCCCATCTCCCTTCCAATTGGTTGACGTCTCCAGTCATCATCACGCTGACAGAAATTCCAAATTCCAAATTCTCGGGGCTGAGCCAAGCGGGGCGCAGTCCCCCCCCGCGTGGGCGGAACCGCGGCGCCGGGTTCGGCTTTGGGTGGGTGATTACGTAGCTCAATTTCGAGGCTCAGAAAATTAATTCAAATCATTGTGACTGCGGTTCGAATGTGGATCTCGCGTCAACCACTCACAGAGGGTGACGATGTAAGCTTAATCGAGAGGACGGGGGATATATAAGTCTAGTCGCCACGCGCTTTAATCATGCTTACCTTATTGTTTGACTGTAGAGTACAGTAATTAATATGTCTACGATTCAAGAATCAACCTCGCGTAAAACGCCAAGTCCGACTTCGAATGTTAGATCGAGAAGATCGCATACAAAGTCTAGACATGGATGCCTGGGCTGCAAACAGCGAAGAAAAAAGGTAATTTTCCCCATTTATCACCAATGACTTCTGTTCTGACAGAAATAGTGTGATGAGCAACGACCTCAATGTTCGCGATGTCTCGATAAGGACATCCCTTGTGAATACCCTCGTCAGAAATCTCGTGCATTGAGATCACCTACTCAAGAGGACACATGGACTCAACTGCAATCTCTTGCCATCCCAACACCACACTACGCCCCTTCAACAAGCACAAGTCTCTCAACATCAGACCTCTCCCCCGGTCTATCGCCCTATCTCGCACCAAGTCCCAACTTCACCCTCCTACCCCAGGAAATTCCCCTTCCATCAGTCGATCTCGGCGCCGCAGAGCTTGAACTTTTCAGCTACTACCTCTCCCACACAGCTCGCTCACTAGCCTACGATGAAGATGATCTGTATGCTCTGCAAGTTGGCTTCCCGAACTTGGCTTTCAGAAGTAAACCCCTCATGAGCTCTATCCTCGCTCTCGCAGCTGTGCGAAAGTGTCACGATTTGATATCTCAGCCTTTGCAGAGGGTTGATAAGAGTCAGGTTAGGCATTTACTTGCTCTTGCGGATGGACATCATAGGGTGTCGCTTCGTCAGACTAGAGCTGATATTCCAATTGCCAATCATTACGATCACGTTGTTGCGAATGCACCTCTTATGGTTCTTTACGCAACAGCCAACCACGCGGTGAGAATTAAGGTCGCAAAGACGCTCGATGAAGGGGAGAGAACTAGTTTGGCGCCTGCTCAACTACATTGGATGACGCTTATTCGGGCAGCCCATTTGGCTTATACAGGCCTTTTGCACTCAACCAAAGATTTTGCATTCTTAAACGATTTTACAGCTAGCCCGCCTGATATCACACTGAACAACCAGTCGACTAACGGGTTGGTTCCTTTGGGCGAGAACGGACCTAGGCCTCACACTGAGCAACTTCTAATGCCTATCATTGTAGCGACATCGGGGTCTGCGCTGGACAAGTTGAGAACAAGAGCGGAGGCTCTGGAGTTTGCCGCGCACTTGAAACCTTCTTGGGAGTCACCTGGTGACGACAAAGAACTTCAAGCTTGTCTTGTAGCTCTTGAAGCGTTGAACAGTATCGTGAATGAGCTGTTTCATCTAGATCAGAGCGTTTATACAGATTCTCAACAACCTGATCTCGAAGCTGGTTGGGCAGCACTGAGTCAGTTATCAGATGTATCACCCTGGCTTCGAAGTTACATGGCCCGCGTAACATTCTCGACACCACCCAAACCCCTCCGGCGAACCATAATGTGGTTTCTGAACCGAATCCCCAGCGAGTTCCTCAGTATCGTCGAGTCTGTGCTAGATAACATCCCCACTAGTCCTGATGGTATTCCCGACGAGGGTATTCAGTGCGAGGGCGATATCTCTGAGACAACAAGACTTGCTATGGATATCTTCTCTCACTGGCTTGTTTTGGTTATGTTGTTAGATGGTGTATGGTGGATTGGAGGGATTGGGGCTTGTGAGTTGGACAGGATAGTGAAGTATACGAGTAGGAAGAGTTTCTTTGGGGAGTTTTTGGGGGTAGAGAAGTGGTGGCCTAGGAGTATGCTTAATATTGCTATGGAGATAGGGAGTCAGTCTTAGGACTGACATGGCATGTTATAATGTTTATTGGGACTAGAGAAAATGTTTGGATGCTATGATGGAATAATGGGGAATACCACATATAGATTTCTTTTATTATAATATAATTTTTATATCTCTTACGCCCTTAATTAATGTGTTTGATCATTCCTTGTCCGTGCTCTCACTGGCTCCATCGGAATATCCTCCACTTCGTTGATTCTATCATCCTATCATCGAGTCAGCTAAAATCCAGTCTGTGATGATGGCATATGTACCTCTTGTATAGTGATCATGTTGTCTTGGGATTCCCCTCTTCGTCTTGGCGAATGAGAGCTTGAACGTCTTGCATCGTCCTCAAGCCACGGTCGTGCAGCACCGTCATCTACCGAAGGCTGACTATAGTTTGAAGCAAATTCATAATGACCGTCATCTCGAGATCCCACTGGATGAAGAATAGAGCCCATCTCAGCTCTAGATGATGATCCAAATCTCGAGTCTTTTCTTTCGAAGTTGGGCGAGGAAAAATCAACTGAAGGGTGCTGGTTAACGGATGGCGAGGCGTTATCTCGATATTCAAATGTTGTGATCTTCCGCATAGCTGATTCTGAAATTCTGTCAAGGACGCTCTTGAAATCATCCAGGAAAATGACATCAGAAGCACACTTGAAAACCAAAGCGAGCTGGAACCTGTTAGAAAGTGGCTTGATGGAAGAACAAAGAAACTCACCCTCCAGAACGGATTGATGCCCCCTCTTTTCGACACGGCAATCATGAAAATGACATCAGTGATCAAAAAAACGATCGACAAGAACAAAGAGAATAACATGATTCCAAATCGTGGACTAGTTCGAATAAGGCCAGGAATCGTAAACTCGTAGTTCTCGTTGATGGCTAGAACCAGTTTAATAGTCGTGAATACCCACCAGGGATCTCTGAAGAGTGGTTCGAGGAGTCGTGATGTGTTGAAGATTTTACTACCGAGATGATTGTGATATTGAAAGTTGGCCCATGTTTCGAGAACCCAGTAGGGTTGGACGATGAGGAGTGTTATGATGAAGATACGAGCGCCCCATTTGGGGAGGAATGGACGGATCTTGAGCCATGCGATGAGGTTGTGGATGAAGTATGAGATATATAATAGAGTTGCCGTGCTGCTGAGGACCCTGATGCCAGTTAATATTCGAATTCATGGTGGAGCAATGCAATACTACCATCCGTATTCAGGTTCATCGAAAAAGCAAAAGAACCCATGTCCAAGTGCAAGAAGAAGCTACTCGCGATTAATCGATATTCAAAGGCAAAAAACAAAGGAATTACTCACCTCACCGAGAATAAGCTTATGCAAAAGCGTATTCTTACGATAATTGCACAAAACCAACAAAAGCAGGATAATCACAGCCCCGATATTGAAACCCTGACTCCACGCCTCCAACACCTGCTGCGCTCTCGTAGTGATATCGGGATTTGGCGCCATCGCGACATTTTGAGTTGCAAGATCTGGGGCTGTCAGCAAACAAAAGGGGGATGGAATGCGGCTGATTATAAGGTAAAAACCGCAACGTCATGATTATCCAACGTAACTGCAAGGGTTGGTTTGCTGTGGTGCCAATGCTTGGCTCGAATCAAAGAGGCGAGAAAGATGCTGCCTGGACATGGGTTGGTTTGTCTACGGGCTGTGGGCACCAATCATGTTGTGAGATGGTGTGTGGGATTGTCAGACGGGTTTGGGGTTGGGGTAAAGTGGTCAGACTAGACGACGTTGGGCGGGTAAATGAGGCTGAGATGGTGGAAAGTCAATTGAGCAAGGATTATACGGAGAGTTGTCCATATGGAGTAATTAGACTTGTGACTTTGGATGAAGGTGTTAAGAATAAATAACTGTAGTAAAGAACCACCAAGTTATACTAAATTTATCCAATTATTTGCAATTTAGGATAACTCTTCTAAGCTTAGACTATTCGTTCAAGTACCATTCCGATATTCACTAGCCTAAGTATTGTAACTTGTATATCCGTAACACCAGCAGACATCTACAGAGCATACTTGAACAATGGGCTCTTCTCTCCCATGCGAACAAGATCGTCATCCGTATATCTCTGCCTGATCTCTTCCTCACTCATCTTCGCCTTCTTAGCATTACCTCTCTTCAGAAGCGTCTCCAGCAACAAAACTGCAACAATACCAGCCAGACCGAAAGCCAGAGAAGTTCCGTAACCGGTCGGGTAACGGGGAGCCTCACGCGCGAGGTAGATGTAAGAGCCGATGAGGCCGCCGATGTTGCCGACACAGACGAGAAGGCCAATGTTGACGGATCGCTTGGCGGGATCGGGCGTGTTGGCGACATTCCAGGCGTTGACACCGGGAAGAATAGGATACATGCTGGTAATCGTTAGCAACTGAATATGAGGATGATGGGTGAGGGCTTACCCGAAGCATGCGAGACAGACGGCAAAGTAACAAACAGCAATATTGTCCTCAATGTTGCTGGACTTGACAAACAAGATGATGAAAGCCACAACAAGGCAGCATTGAGGTCCCAAGATAAAAGGAGCGCGCCATGAGTACTTATCCGCAAATATGGCGAACAAATAAGCCGAAATAGCTCCAATAGCATAAGGAGGGATAGTCATCAGCTGTGCATCAGAAGAAGTATATCCCATACCCGTCAGGATAGTAGGCATAGTGAACTTCATAGCATAGTTGGGCACTGCATTCGACCAGTTCGCAAAGAACAAGAGCCAAATCTTGTAATCCATAAGAATATCCTTGAAAAGACGGAGATTAAAGTGATCGTTTTCCTTATAGTCCATTGGGACTGTAGCCCGACGGGCAAGTTGTCGGAGTTCAAGATATCGAATCTCATCTGCGTCGAGCCAGCGTGTGGATAGGGCTGGTGAATCGCAGAGGAGGAAGACGCACATTATGGCGACAACGACGGTGAAGAGACCTTCGAGGAGGAAGATCCAACGCCAGCCTTCAAGACCTGCCATGCCGTCCATCTTGGCGATGGCAAAGGCTAGAAGGCCGGAAAAGGCACCGCCTGTGGCAGCTGATGTGTAAAGGATCGCGATTCGGGTTTGCGTCTCGTTGGGGAGGTACCAGTTTGAGATGATGAGGATTGCACCGGGGAGGAAACCGGCCCTATCCAAGTCAGTATGTGATTGCAGGATATTAGCGAGATTAAGGGGACTTACTCAAAGATACCAAGCATGAATCGAATGACTAGAAGTCCAGCGTAGTTCTGGACTAAAGCAGTGAGAGTCATGACGAGACCCCAGCAAAAGACGATGCCGCCCATGTACCAAGATGGTCTCTTGAATTTATGGAGGATCATATTGGAAGGGACTTCGCAGAGGACGAAGGGGATGAAGAAGATGGCGGTGACGATGTTGTACTCGATGCCCTTGAGGTGCAAGTCAACAGTCATGCCTTCGATCTTTGCATTTCCTATACAAATTAGCCATTGATATTATAGAACACGATAGATGAGACCTACCAATGTTGGTCTTGTCCAAGTATGCAATAAGATACAAGAGAACAAGCATAGGAATCAATCGCCACTGATCTGCGTAAGTAAGGAGAAGTACTCTTGGGTGAAAGAACTTACATCGACTTTTCGAACAATAGCCTTCTTCCTCTCCTCAGGAAAGTTATTCAAGAAATCAGCATCTTCTTGAGATAAACCATTCTGGGCATGCTCATTATGCGTAATCCCAGACTTTTCATCTCGCGAAAACTCGCGTTCCATATCTTGAGTCTGAGTTGCCATTGCGAGCTGATATCTTGAGAAGATGTCTGATGAGAAAAAAAGTGAGAAGATCAAGGTCCAAGAGGAACCTTTATATCCCAGCTAGGATGATTCAGCTGAGTGTCATTGCGTAGGAGAACAGGGAAATGTGAAGAAATTCTAGTCATGGTCCTAGAGTCTGGGGTTGGATTGTGGAGTTGCAAAGTCCGGGGATGCGGGGGATGAGACCATGTAGAAACTAACGATGGAGCAACGAATGAGAGACATTTCCGGGGTGAACTAGTAGAGTATGGGGTCATGGGTGGAAATTGAATTTATAAGGCCGGAGAAAGAATCCGGACGTCCTCGGAAATCCAAAAAGCGCCTCTGAAAGTCGTGGTACCTGTGAATCATGACATCTCGGATACTCGGATTCCATCGGGAGGATTTTCGTGAAGTTTGTGAATTCGCCTTCTGAAGATGAAGGCCGAGGCGCGAGATGGAGACTTCTCCTAGATATATAAGAAGACGATAAACTCAATGGAAGAGAAATAAATCATCACATCACTCAACAATCACAACAACAAGAGCAATCTTGAACAGCCATCACCACCTCTCAATTACACTTGGACACTTCTAAGTCTCACAACCAATCACAATGTCTTTCGATCTCAAAGGCCTCGTCCCCGCCCCCGTCACCCCCTTCACCAAGGATGGCAAAGTCGACTACGACGCCATCCAGCGTCTGGGCTCTTGGCTCGGCAGCATCGACGGCGTCAAGGGTCTCGTCGTTCTAGGCCACGCCGGAGAAGGAACCTTCCTCACCCAGCAGGAACAGGTCGACACCATCAAGGCGTTCGTCAAGTCCGTCGACAACAAGATCCCCATCATCGCCGGTATCACCGGCGAGGGCACTGAAGTCGCTGCCCTAGAAGCCAAGCGTGCTAAAGAGGCTGGTGCGCAAGCTGGTCTTCTGTACCCCTCGCATGGATGGTTGCGCTTCGGTTATCAGCCCGGTGCGCCTCAAGATCGCTACAAGGTTGTCTACGAGGTCTCAAAACTGCCTCTGATCTTGTTCCAGTATCCTGATAACACCAAGGCTACATACAACCTCCAGACTCTCCTCGACATCGCGGCTCAGCCTGGTGTCATCGCCATGAAGAACGGCGTTCGCAACATGCGACGCTGGGATACCGAGATCCCCGTCTTCCGCCGCGAGCGTCCCAACGTGCCCGTCCTAACCTGCCACGACGAGTACCTCCTCCACACCGCCTTTGACGTGGACGGCATGCTTGTTGGTTATGGTGGTATTGCCCCTGAGCCTCTGCTCGAGCTGATCAAGGCTGGCAAGGCTAAGGACTACGCTAAGGCGAGGGAGATTCACGATCTGCTTCTTCCTGTGACCAAGGCTGTTTACCACCGGGGCTCGCATATGGAGGGTACTGTTGCGCTGAAGCATGCGCTTGTTGCTAGGGGGATTTTGTCACATGCTACTGTGCGATCGCCTTTGTTGCCTCTTCCTGATGGAGCTGAGGAGGAGATTCACGCTGCTATCTCATCGGCGACTCTTAAGAAGGTTGCTTAAATTTGGGGTTGGTTGAAAATGTAATAGCATAGAGCTTGTACCGTAGATTTAGAACAAAAGAATCTCATATCATCTGTTACACGACTTTCTATCTGTGATTTCTACCTAAAACTGCTAAGACTGACAAGTCAACTCAATCACAGAGGGAGTAACATAATATTCTCTCTGCTACTTATGGCACGCCCTGGAAGTTCTTATATTGTTTTCGCAAGATATAATAGCATCGATGATAGATCTGTTGGCCTTTAGATCAAACATCAGCATCGGATATCCTACAGCTCAAAGGCCAAATGAACAACCAGGAATCCCTTAAAATACACAGTCCCTGAATTTCAAGCATCCATTCGATCAGCAGACCCAAGTAAAAAACACGGATCGCCTGATGAACATTCCACAAACTTCATACCTCGTCCCGTAGTAGCCCCCGGTTGGCTAGAGCATGGGGTCATAGGAAATCCGGGGCAACTAGCTCACCCATGCTCTATATTATCCGAGCACCCCGCACTCTCCTCCTCCACATCTCGGATTCCTCCCCCTTCAACCTCGGAAACCCACCAAAAATGACTACCCCAGTAACAACAACGCCATTGTCCGAAGCATCAACGGCCACAAACCCAGTGAATCGGTCAAAACGCGTTCTGCCTCTATCGCCAGATACAACCCGCGAGTCCGAGAACCGTCGGAAAGCGTCCAAGGTGAGTTGTTTTCAAGACGGATTTATGTACATGTTCTCACACGAAGCAGGTTAGCCGAGCCTGTGATCACTGTAAACTCAAGAAGCTCAAATGCTCTGGGACTCTCCCCTGCGCAGGCTGTGTCAAAAGACGGCTGGACTGTCAATATGACTCGCTCTATCGAAGAGGAAGGCCACCGACGCCGCCGACCGTCGGACCACAGCGCGGATCTATGAGTTCTGCTCCTCCTGATACCAATCCTGAACAAACAAGTTCAAGATCTACATCACAAGGAGACTCTGGCCTTGAGACTGCGGAGATTGAGGGTCAGTTCTTCGATCCAACGTCGAATCTGACATTTGTGCATCGTGCGTGGAAGAGATTGGCGCAGCAGACGCAGCAAACAGAGTCGAGGTCTGGGGTATTAACAGGCGCGGAGAATCTACAGCCTCTTATGTCTGCGGGTGATAAGCTCTTTACTACAAGGGGTGATTCGAGCTTGATGTTTGTCAATCAGCCAGAAGCCTTTGAGCTGTTCAACTACTATTTCGAGAACTGTGTCGTTACATACCGTGTTCTGAACAGACAATACTGTCAGGTATGGTTTGACGCTGTCATCAACAATGCTCACAACGGACAGCCGTTGGACACAGGCATTGGCCATGCAAAAGCCGCGATAGTGGTCAATATTCTTGCCATTGCGAGTTTTCGACAACACAGAATCTCGGAACAGGCTTCACTTCCCGGTGGCATGTCTATTATGTCACAGCAGAGCGAGCAGTACTTTCTCCAAGCATCTGAGCTCACTGCCCAAGAGACCGGCCTCCCTCGCCTCGAATCAGCCCAGGCGCGAGTTCTACAGGTTCTTTATCTCTTGCAAACATCTCGGATGAACCAGGCTTGGTATGTCTTCGGAAATACGGTGCCTATCGTTACGGCGCTTGGTCTGCATCGGAAGTCAACTCAGTATCGGAATGGAGGTCGACAGCCCACTGATTACATCATATCTGAGTGTCGGAAGAGAACATTTTGGGTTCTTTATACTATCGATAAATATCTAGCTGTTGTTTTCGGCAGACCTAGGTTTTATCATGATAACGATGTCGACCAGGAGCTCCCTGATAGTGTCAACGATGAGGACATGACACCACAAGGACCTTCACCACTGGAGCCCGCCATGGACTGCCATGTTGACTCGTTAATCTTTCACGCAAGGTAAGGCAACACCCACAGGATACGTCTATCATTACTAATAGCTTATCAGGATCGCAATAATCATCGAAAATGTATCACGGCAAGTGTACTCGCTCAAAAAGATGCCACCTGAAGAACGCCTTGCAGCAGCACAAGGCTTCATCCAACAACTCCACGAATGGCGTCAAGCTCTCCCTCCGCACCTCGGCACCGTTCGTCCTTCAAGCCTGATACCGATATTTTCTCGACAAGCCACTGCTCTAAAGCTTGCGTACTGCCACGCTGTAATGCACACGACACGTCCATTTCTTCTTGATCACTCAGAAGACTGCAGCCCCGCGTTAAAGGCTTGTGTGACGCAGTGTATAAGCGCAGCCAAGCTCGCACTAGAAATTGTCGACGGCATGTTCTCTGAAAAATCAGTTTTATTCCATGCCTTGTGGTGGATGCCTTATGTAACCTTCTGTGCATTGGCAGTGGTGTATGTATGGGACATTCAACAAAGAAGCAACACCACCGCCGATCCTGGCAACGCGCTGCTCTTTGATCTCGCAGAGAAATGCCAGAATCATCTGGCACGAACTATTGCTGCTGAGTCTGCAAGCCGGAGATACAGCATCATCATTGAGGAGCTGCGACAGGAAGCAAGACAAGGACCACAGCATGCTACAAGGCCATCGCAGACAATCCAGTGTCAACAGGAGTCGCTCATTTCGAGTGAACATGAGTCGGGTACGAGTATAGATGAGTTGGGTTCCATGTTTGAGGATCAGGATGAGACTAGTTCTGGGTTGCAGTCTATTATGAATCCATTGAGTCAGTGGCAGCCGACTGACTGGCTGGATCTTGACTCTTCGGTATGTATTAGCTTCGAGTATTTCGACGTGACTTGCACTAATGATCATGATAGGCTTTCACTTTCTTCTCTCAGCTTGAAGACTCAATGCTCTATTAAAATACACAAGCATAATCTTCAGTTATTGAAACTGTATCTTATGTCTATAGTCGTTTGTCAGTGCGTGAATCACATTTAGTGTAATATTGTCATGAAACATCGAGTGAATTGTCTTTCTTGATATTGAACTGACCCTCAAAGTTACACCGTAAGGCCAAGTAGAAGCAAACTTGTCTCACCTTTTAGGCACAGGCCTATCTTTGCTTTATGGTAGAGACTGTTCGCTCTGGAATGCTTTAATCCATATGCTCATGGAAGAATTCAAGGACCCGTCGACAGTCAGCCCTCTGAACCCTCTCAGGATGCATCATTTCCCCTTCAGCAAATGCCAGGAATCTCACAACGACACAGTCCGTCTCAGGCTGTACCTTCGAGACAATTTGCAATCCACACATCTCACATGTTAGTTGACTCAAAAGCTCCTATAAGAATACCCAAGCCAAGTAGAAATAGCTCATTCCTGTATATTCAGTGACTAAAACCAAGACTAGACCATGAATGAGAGTGACGCGCCAACGTCTTAGCAGTGATGACTTGAATCTACGCACTGTGAAGAAAAAACTTGACTTGACTTGTTTTCACGTAGTTCAAGTCAGAGCAGGAACTTAAACTGGGATAATTATGGTTAATGATATTGTATCTTAAATGTTTGGTTCATAGAAAGTCCATCAAGTGTCAATTTGTTTTCACAGTATATTCTACCAAAAGTCGCCGGGAGCAGCTCATATTAGATCGTTGCAATTTCCTCAAACCATTCCACTTTTCAACACCATGCTATTGTCTTTTCAGAATCTCTCCCGCTCCTATTAGTTCTTGAAATGTTTTGCAGATGTTTTCTTTTACATTGGGACTTCAACGGCCTATCTTTGTCACTCAGAGATAGAAACAGATATTCAGTTTGTAGTCTCAAAGCGTCTCCTCTGGCTTCCATACTCTATCGAGAATAATTGCGGAAACATCTCATTTTGACTCATTCTCTCTTGGTGGCTCGCTGTTTTTGGTTCCAGTGCTTGTTGTGAGTAGGTAGCTGTCTTGGCCCACCCAATTCGGCCATGTCATTGAGCGCATCATGTACAGGGGAGCGATTGAGTCATTCGCCGGTCTCATCTTGCTTTGAGATGATAATAGCCGAGGTCTACTAAAGCCCTGCATCCAATACTAAATAATTAAAATCGGAATTACTCCAGGCTTTTACTAGTTTACGTGTGCTCAAGACACTTAGCGCGGTATTTTTGACGACTTTTGATTGCGTACGAATATATGGTGCCTGAAATTGCGGATAGAACCGCCCCAACTATGAGAAGTAGGAGTCTACGCGTCGATGATGCCTCCAACAGACCCATTTTGAGACTGGGTTATGTTGAAGCGGACTTTTCTGCAGTCTTCTACTTAAAGACTAAACAGGCCTCCAAATTCTGGATACTTATCCAACAAAAACCCTTATTAATCCCATCTCATCACTACCTTACTCATTGCTACAAAAATGTCTCAATTAACACTTTATACCGACAGCCGGTTCCCTTGTCCCCAGAGACTACAATTGGTAATTCTCGAGCTGGGTCTCAACATCACCAACATTCATGAGGTGGACATTATCAAGCGTGAGCAGCAGGTATGTGATATCGATATTGCCTACGTGACCAAGTGACGCTGATATTCTTTGCCACTGTATTAGAAGCCCGACTTCCTTGAAATCAACCCTTTCGGCGCTGTCCCGTGCCTCCAGGACCACTCGCATGATCCAGTTCTTGTTCTGACCGAGTCACGCGCTATTGCTCGATATCTCGCTGATCGATATGGCGGACCGGACAATAAACTCATACCCGATGGTCAAGTTGCAAAGGCCAAGTTTGAAGAGGCTGCATCTATCGAATTGACCTCTTTCGATGCTGTTGCGAACCCACTGGCCTTTGAAGCCTACTTTAAGTCGTGGGTTGCCCTGCTGAGGCGACGATCAGAAGCTAACAGCTCCTCCTAGGCAATTCATGAAGCAAGAGCCCAATGTACAGGTCGTCAAGGATCTTGAAGTGAAACTTGAACGAGTTCTGAGACTCCTTGACCAAAAGCTCAGCACACAGCCTTTCATGGCTGGCGAGGTTAGTATGCCTACAATTTGACTCTTGTAACAGACCAGCTGACTTACATAGACTGTGACACTGGTCGACTTTTTTTACGTCCCGTATATGCACTACCTGCAAGATGGAGTTTGGCCATCCCTTCTAGAGGCTCACACAAATCTACTTACTTGGTGGAACCGGATGAAAGGCCGAGCTTCTTACCGACAAATTTATGCGGATGGCAACAGCGGGATTGGCGATGCTTAAATCTGTGATAATCATTGCTGATCATAGGTGATTTATCTTTATTAATGATGCCTATCTATTCTCTACATGTGTTTATAGGGCCCAAAGCTTCCATTAACTTATCAAGTTATCACTAGTATTATCATTGGCGAACTCAAAGTTAACATGTAACCTAATACTTCTGATAATATTTTACAAATCAATTCCCCAGTTTCTAAATACCTGTTTTCCCACAAACGTATGGAAATAGTCCAGGATCCTCTTATAATCCGCTCTATCCTTCCTTTCTGGGTGTAGCATCTCATCTTTGATGAATTGTAGAAGCCGTATAAGAAAGGTCGGCCCGTATTTGCGACATATTTTGCATTCAAGCTTTACAATCCACTTGAGGTATTTAGATGAGACGCAACTTGAGTTGAGAAGCGCAATATTTACATACCTGTAATACACTAGGTTTTAGCCTTGGTGTCCGAGTCTCATTGATCTTGATGGAATAGTGGATGGTTGTTTCATGGCAAATGGAGTGAAGGAAGCCCAGTGGAAGAAACGGCCCCTATAAGTTGATTCCGTCTGGAAGCAATGCATATACGAGTTTGTCCTTCAGCGTATCACATGGAAGCCTAGTAACTTTCCAAGTCTCCTAGCATTACCAGGTTGTCAATTGCGGCTGGAAGGCTTGAACCTTGTTTGGGGGTTTGTGTTTCTTTGTATATTGTGTAGAACTGTTATGCTATCTCAAAGCGAGTTCATGCTCTCAGTGAGGACACATTCTTGGAATTGACTTAGAGCAGTTCCCCATTGCTGTCCCGTGATGAGTTGACCTGACCTGTGTGCTGTGAAATCTATGGCTTCCAATAGCGCATCACTTCCTTGCCTGTCCCATTCCCAGATCAGCGTTAGGTCGTAGACTTGTAGTGCTGTTTCATGTGTTCCTCGATTTCTTCGATTTCGGTCTGAGAGGCGTGCATCGCACCATTAGTATTGAGTTCGGAGATCATAGCAAAGAAGTCAGAATCACAAACCTGCTCTAGCTTTCTAGGAACCATGATCTGCCATTGGTTGCCAGACCGCTATAATGGTCAGTACTTGGTAGATTAATGGACTTGAAACTCAAACCTCGACTATCTCATAGGTGTCACTTCCAAAGTAATCGTCAAGCTTTTCCTTAAGCCTCTTCTTGTTCCCGTACTCGAGAGATAGAAATTGTTGGATCATGCTGGAAAGAAGTTCGCTTTTGTAAAGTGATGTTGTAATGGGTACTGTGTGGTGATTTGAAAAGACTCGGGGTTTGATCAACAAGGAGTGCTGCGAAGGAACTTCCAAATTGCCGCGCACAGTGGGATTGCAGTGGGAGATTGCTGGCTTGGTGCTCTAAGTTGTTGCTTGCGCGGAGGCTTATATGCGCCTTGAATGCTCTTGAATACTCGTCAATTATCTCTGAATCCATATCAAACCCCCCTGAATCCATGTCGAAGTCCTGTGAATCCGGGTCGATGTCCTGTGAACACTTCTCAATTTGCTCTGAATCCATGTCGATTCACCATGAATCCATATCAATTTCCCCTGAATCCATGTCAAAGTCCTGTGAATACTCGTCAATTCCCTCTGAATCCATGTCGATGTCCTGTGAGCCCATGTCGACATGCTGTGAATGCTTCTCAATTCCTTCTGTGAATATTTCAGTGTCTTCTGTCAATACTGTTTCAATGCTACGTTGCGCTCTGAACATTCTCTCAAAGCACTCTGTGAATGCATATTGACTAATACCTTCTACTCTTGGTACGTTGATTAGAATAGCAAATACCAAACTGAGCATGTAGCTGATGAATTCTTGGACTAGGTTCTCTGTGCTGATTTAAGGTCGCAGCCACAAACCTCAACTGTAAACAACACATGAAATGAGTGGAGGTCATCGTGAAGACAATTTAAGCAGTTGCACAATAGATATTTTATGAACGAGAAACAAAGCTTCAGTATTTTATTTAGAAAAAGATCGAGAAACCTTACAGTTGCATTAAGTTCCAAGGCTCTCGAGGATATTCTCACTATTCTCTACTCTTTGCTTTAATATATCAAACAAGATCTCGATCATCACCAACTATGGACAAGGTTGCTCTCAAGGTGCAGATATAAAAGATGGACATAGTAAAGATAGTCAGGCCAACAGCAACAACGACATAAATCCAGAAATATGGCGACAATATCTCGCTTCGTTCCCCGCCTTCACCAGTCCACTGGAAAAAGCCCATGGAGAAGAAGGTCTGCGGCTGTTAGAGCTTGACGGCCAAAGTGTCAGCGAACTCACAGAAACAAAGGTTGCAGGAAGGAAGACCATGCCCAGCATCGCAATAGATTTCATGAGGCTACCATCAAGGCGAGTCATTTGTGCAACCTCCAGACTCACACGAGAGATTTTCTGGTTGGTTCTTGCGTCTTTGCGGCCAATGTTGTTCAGTTCCTATCTCGCTTTAGCTCCAGAGGCTGAATTCTATACGAATTTAGTACACACCAGTTGTGTTGCCAAAGTCAGGCCGTCCATAATATGTGTACATTGTCTAATGTACTCGTCATATTCCTCAACGAGGTCCTGAATCCTTGTCTCTAGTCTATCGCCCACCTGTCGGAGACAAAGAGATCTGCTCTTGTTCTTGGGGTCTCTCTCTGTAAGTTTAAAGTCGTGATCAATATCCTTAAGTTGATGGATATGATCGATCATCTTGCCGAGTTGGGTCTGCCAGTTCTGGAGCCCAATCCTCAGAAAGCTGATGTTTTGCCACAACAGGACAGCAGGCTCTTGCTCTTCTTCTTTCTGACGGGAGTTTGTCTTCGGCGGGGGAACATTCTTGGCAGCCTTCGAGTGAATGAGTCTTGATACCAGCCGAAAGTAAGGCGCTAAGCACCCTTCCTTGGTCAAAGGCAAGCCATATCCGGACTTCATTTCCTTGTTGTTCGAAGAGCTTTCGTCCTTGTCCAATGCTTGGAGGTCAGGGGAGGCTAGATCATGAATTCGCTGAACAAATTGCGTCAGACACTTCCTCACTGTACCGATGTGCCTCTCCCTCTCGAATCCTGCGAATACCACAGGAAGAATCATCGGGTGCAGTACGTCACCGTCAAAGTTCTCCAGTTGACCGCAAATGAGCTCAGAATCTGTGATCAACTCTCCGTGAAACTTGCGCTTCGACAGATCACATCCATACCAAACGGCGTTAGTCGTCAGGGTTTCAGGAAAGAATGTCACAGAAAGGGCCATATCCCCATCCCAAGAAGCGGAGGTTCGGCAATTGTATACTAGATCAAAGTGAGAATCAAATGAATGAGGTGTGACAAGAAGACTTACTAATAGATGGAATGGTCGCATTTGCAAGATTCCATGTAAACGGAATAGTAAGGAACGCACAGCTTGTATTGCGATTGATAACTCTCACAATAGACCCATGAACCTTGAGCTTATTCATTATAGTCTCGAATCCCGTCTGAGTGAACGGGAGCTCATCAAGTGAGTCTGCTTTAGAGGCCATGATCAGATTTATGCATGAAGCTTCCTCGTGTTGACCCACGGGGTCAATACTCTCAAAGGATTTCAGTAACAATCATTTAATAGAGCAGATATTGCTCACATCTAACCATTGGTGGATGTCATTCTCACTCGCAAGGAGCTGCCGAATTGCTTGCCGATTGGGCCCATTGTTGGATCTGAGAGACCGATAATAATTCGAATGAGGGATCTCAAACGGTCTCGAAATTTTGAATGCTTCACTGGGTCGCGGTGAAAGCTCGAGCAAGTCCCAATCATGTGGATGAAGCTCCGACCTTCTCGTGATCCATGACATGTTGGCGGAGGGACTTCGGTGGACCAGCTCCGGGTTTCCGACTGCGTGACAATTCTTCTGGGCAAAGTTGGTGGCTCCCAAGTTTGTCCGAGGGCCGGTTATAAGGCTACACTGAAACCGAATGCTGGCAGCTCAATCTATCGAGAGAGGTGACACCATAGCTCATCGGGAACTTTGGCGTGATACGGAAATTTCGGAGGTATTCACGAACCTCGCTGTCCCCAACTGCCTCTGACTAACAGTGTCACTCTCGGCCTTCGTGTCACAACCCTCGTCTCGCGAAGCCTGTTGTTTTTGGTTATGTGAGTAAAGTCCTACGAGTACGTGACACAAGTGGTTGGGCGACTAAACGTAACAGCTTGGTTATGCGGTGTGTCACCTCGTAGATTCATATGCTTGGGTGGCCCAAGTCTTCCGGTCAGCCCTTTTCTTCTGAACGAGGTTGCACGCTGCTCGCTTCCTACATACTCGTGGTAGGCAGATGTGACATCCTCTAGTTGCACGACTAACAATGGCTCCATAGTATGGTTTCTAAGCGATAGAACAATCCAATGGGTTCTTATGACCAGCCCCTCGTCGCTGTAAGACCAGAAGTCTCGATATAAGATCACAGGTTGGATTCCCTACAAAACAAACCACACACTGATGTAATCGGCTGCTTGAACTTAGCGACAGCCATGGTACAGGACTCAGGAGCTGATGATTTTGCAGGTGTCACGCTGAAGGACCGTCTTGAATATGCATTGCTGCCAAACGGAATCCGTCAGCAAGAGCAGTTTCTCCCCTCCAGTTGCCTTGAGTCAATTTGTACCGAAGTATCTGTTTTCACTGAGCTTTCTGGGTACTTCGACAAGGAAGAGGCTAAGCAAGCAACATCGTATATATGCGATCAAAGGAGGCCTGCCAAGAAGATATTTGCTATCTTAGCACTCATCAATCGCATCGAGTTGATCAGGCCCTTCCAAAATGCGACATTCTGTGACCAAGACTTACCACTCACAACGAATATTGAAGAGTCGGAAGTGCGATCTCGTTGGGTAGACGATCAGCGGTCCGTCCTGCTTACCAGAAGCCTCCGAGACATCAAGGCGATACGCGACTTCAACCTCAAACAATGGTGCGTGAACATTCCCTTTTTCGAGAGGAGCGTCGATCAGATGTATGGGGATCTGGTGCTTCATTCGGATACCATTATGCCGTGGGAATCTGCTGGGCATTGCATCGTCACTGGAGGGTATGGATATGTCCAAAAGGTCAAGATTCACAAAGACCATCATTCTTTCGTAGGTTGACGACCGGCCCAATGAACGCGTCAAGCTGACGTCTAGGACACGAAACACAATGGTTTTGGATTAAAAACTTTACTGCCAGCAAACGAAAAAACTCGAGATGTTTTCAAGCAGGAAATGGCCGCTTTTCGCAAGGTCCGTCCCGGTCCAAATCTGCTGCAGCTGGTTTCTGCATTCGAGATATCAGGAAAAGACCAGTTCATGCTTTTATTCCCCTGGGCTGAAGGGGGCAGCATGGAGGACATGATGAATCGGCCGTCAAAGGATCTCTTCAGAGGCCAGCAGCAATCGCCAAAAGACTTTGTTCAATGGATCACATCCCAATGTCGTGGCTTGGTCGAAGCTCTGGGGGAAATCCATCAAGTCAGTATCGTTGCCAGGATGGACGACAGAACCTCCAGTGGGCAAGACACAAGCTTTGGGATACACCTTGATATCAAACCAGCCAACATTCTATACTTCTCTCAAGAAACAGCCAGCCATCCACTCGGAGTTCTCAAGATTGCAGACTTTGGCCTCACTAGGTTTCACAGCCGATCATCTCGAACAAGGAAAAGCCGATGTACCGCGTATAGATGCTCGCAAGAATACCGTTCACCTGAACATGACATTGGTTACATCATTTCCAGGAAAGTAGACATATGGGCATTTGGCTGCGTCTTCTCTGAGCTTTTTACCTGGATGCTTCTCGAACATAAGGCACGAGAAGAGTTTCGTGAAGCGAGAAAGCAAGATGCCTTATTTTCAGGAGACTGGAACTACGTCCAGAGTGGCGAAAACGACATCGAGGATAACTTTTTCCAGAGACATATCGAGCTGAAGCGGACCAAGAATTTCCATCGGCTATCAAGAGGTCATCCGAGGATTGGATACGTCAAGCGAACCCGAGCTGCAAGAAAAGAGAAAGCAAGATTGGATCAAGCAAATTCCTCCGCCGGCTCCAAACAGTTCGAGCAGATACCAAGGCTCAAGCCCAGCGTATCACAGGTGTGTAACTTGCATTACAAATTTTGATTTTCATCTTCATAGACTAAAACTCAAAGTGGATTGCAAAGCTCGTGAATCAGATACGCTATAAGAACGGGCCGACTTTCCTTGGAGAGTTCCTTGAGTTCATTGAGAAGGAAATGTTGCACCCAGATAGGATATGTAGAGCTGATTCCAACAGGATTCTAAGGTACTTTGACCAGTCTATAGATGGTATGGTTAGGGAAGATTGGAGTATAGATTTGTAAACCTATCACAGGGGCTATGTTCTATGAGGCTCAGAGATGGAGCCTGCCAAGCGTTAGGCTTGAAGAGAACTTGGATATATCCATCAAGAAGGATCCCACGGCGTTATCTCTATATTAAGGTCCTTGCACTGAATCATGTCAATGGAAGTCCAAATATTATGGGACCGGGGCCAGTGGTGTCTAACCGTTACGACACAAGCCCCCTTGAGATCTAGATATTATTATAATCAGCTTCAAAGACACATCCCAGCCCATATACTCGTATTTAGCCCGTAAGTAAAGAAAAAAACAGTATAACCAAGGTTGGCAAAAACAATTCAAATCCTATCTGGGGAAACAGCTTTTATGTAAACGGATAGAATAGGCAAAAGGCAAAAGACTGGACGAGGAGGGAATTGAACCCTCGACCTTTCGCAGATGCACGAAGATGCGAAGCGAACATCATACCCCTAGACCACACGCCCTGGATATACTAGCCGCCAAAGTTTTAGGAATTATATTCTCCACTCCCTGATCCTTACTTCGCAACCCTGGACATACCCTCCAAAACATCAGCCTTAACCAGGACATGATCTTCAAATGTTACCCTACAAGCCAACGAATTCTCAAACAACTGCAGATCCCTTTATTACCCAGTCACTTCCTTGGTTCCCCAGCCTCGGCCTCTTCCTAATTGTCTCATCGACATTTGCCAAGCTCATCACCCGACATCTTTATCCCCCAACTAATATGCAATTTTATCTCCTTTTGCCATTATCGATGCATCACACACGGAAGAAGGGATTTTTGCAAGCCCAGTGATGACCTCGCAATGACAGCCCTATCACAATATCTCACCACCCATTGGCTCGGGCGACTCATCCGGCAGGTTCACCATCACCCTTTCGGCCCGCATTCTTTGGTCAATAGCCCTGAAACATACTGAAAAGTAAGCATATTCAAATCAAAGGATGCTTGGAAGGATTCATCCGGAAATGGCAGAGCGTTACAGCTGTATACCCGCGTGCGCACACGAGGGTTCCCCCACGCATTTGGGAGGGCTCACTGTCAACCCTCCCAGGGGGGGTTGTTCTGTGCTTCTTTGTTTTCGCAGCGGCTGCCAAGCTTTAAATACCAGTGGTTCTCGCATTCATTCTCCGGGTGTTTAGCCTGAAAAGCCGGTTCCAGGTGAACGGTTGATGAGCTGAGAGACAGGGGCATTGACAATCCTGGTGCAACCCTCTTCTCCGAAATGTTCGATGAAAAATGAAACTAACACCTCTTCCTTGACGCTTATGCTTATTCTTGCCTTCGAGAATTATTCCATGAAGTCTGGGGAAGAGGATTGTGGGTGAGATGAGGTGAAACGGAGCTGACATATAGACGACGCTGAATGGCTGGCTATATGCGCTTGCCGAGGCTGTTTACCGTGTTTATATCAGCCCAGTATTAAAGTTAGTCACAAATACATGATTCGAGCCTCAGCCAGTCAGCCTATGTACACCCTTGTCTCCATAACTCAGGCATCACTTCACTCAAATGGACGGGAAATTGCAGAACCGCCCCCACCCAAACCCCATCGTCTACTCCAAAAAAATCAGAAGTGCTCGTTCAAGCTCGTATGTCGAACCCCGCAGTTTCGGTAGGTAGTCATGTGGTAGTGTGTTTTGGATCTGGCATATGTCTAACACAAAGATAGAAAACGATCAGCGCTTTAAGCATAAGCTAGCACCACCATCAGCCGGTCCGTTTAACCGCAAAGTTGGACCGAGAGCAGCACCTCGGCTCGAGAATCCGTTTACATATTCTGGGGGGACTGTCAACCTGAGCTAGGCCGGGGTTTGGCTGCTTGCGAGCGAATCGTCTGTCTCTGTGTGGTCGGCCGCTGACGGGAATGTCACGTCGTGATGCAACATGGACAGCGGTCGAACCAAGTATTTTGCGGAGACTCCACGTTTTCCCCAGACAAACTCCATAATTAGCCTATATACGGAGAATTCGGTTAAGCTACCGTTAGGTTCATAGCTACTTTGCCTGTCTATCTTATCTACACGCTCGCGGGGAAGAGAGCTCATGTATAATATGATCTGCAATGCCCCATTGAATTTCTTTCTTTTCGTTTCCCATCTCTCAAGCTTGGTTTCGTCTACTACTCTGGAGACACGGGCCCCTTGCATAAAACCAACTCGACAAGCTTAGAAGAGCCAATTCGCCAACATGGTCAACGTTGGTAGCGCCGCGGACCCCATCGTCACTCGCCTCGTCGAGGAGGATAAGACGCCATGGTACAAGAAGCCCAATCTGCGTCTTATGTACGTCTGGTTGTTTTTCTGCTGTATGGGTGTTGAGATGACTTCTGGTTTCGATTCGCAACTCATCAACACCCTCCAGTACTCTCAGAACTTCCACCACTGTACGAATGTCTACAAAAGTCTATGAAGGATTGATTCAGAGCTGACGGGTTTTATAGATCTCGGTGACGGACGAAAGAACGCGGAAGGCAAGTGGGCCATTGAACCAGGTCTGCTCGGCTTTGTCAACTCTTCCTACCAGCTCGGCTCCATCTTTGCGGTCCCATTTGCGCCTTGGTTCGCTCAGCGATTCGGTCGAAGATGGTCTATTATGCTTGGTTCTCTGATTATGGTTGGCGGTGCTATCATCCAGGGATTCGCCCAGCACGGTATGAGACTCCTATTCCATCCAATATTCGATATACTGACGAGTTCTCAGTTGGCATGTACATCGTCGCCCGTATGATTCTTGGAAGCGGAATTCTCTTCTGTATTATCTCTGGTGCTGCCCTCATCGGTGAGCTGGGATATCCCAAGGAGCGTGCTGTCCTCACATCTCTGTTCAACTCGTCCTACTACATCGGTCAGATTCTCGCCTCTGCTATCGCTCTGGGCACAACTCCCATCACCAACAACTGGTCATGGCGTCTGCCCTCTCTTCTACAGATCGTCCCCTCGCTGATCCAGATCTCCACCGTCTTTCTCCTCCCCGAGTCTCCTCGTTTCCTCGTCTCCAAAGACCGCGAAGAAGAAGCTGCCCAAATTCTCATCAAGTACCACGCTGAAGGCGATGCCAGCTCCCAACTCGTCCAGGCCGAAATTGTTCAGATCCGAGAGACCATCAAGGCCGAGATGGAAGCCTCCAAACAGTCCTGGCTCGAGGTTGTCCGCACCGCCGGTATGCGTCGTCGATTCGTTGTCACCATCTTCATCGGTCTCTTCACCCAGCTTTCCGGCAACACTCTTCTGAGCTACTATTCCGGTGTTCTTTTCGGCATGATGGGTTTTACCGACGACTACACAAAGACTCGAATCAACCTCGCCTACGCTTGCTGGAGTTTTCTCAATGCTACCATCATTGCTTTGATCGTCACTCGCTTCAAGCGTCGACATATGTACATGCTTTCCGCTACGCTCATGCTGTGCGCTTTCATCGGCATGACCGTATCTCTTGAGAGAATTCAAGCTATCCCCGAGGGCACGAAGAATAATGCTCCTGGTATTGCCGCTCTGTTTTGGTACTTTGCTTACTCACCAACCTACGCCATCGGAAACAACGCTCTCACATACAGTAAGTCATCGGTCACCATTTTCAAGCCCAAACTAACAATTTGCAGCCTACCTGGTTGAACTTTGGCCCTATGCGATGCGAAGCCGTGGTATCGGTGTTCAGCAGATCTTTGGAAAGCTCGCCGGTTTCTTCTCCACCAACGTCAACTCCATTGCTCTCGATGCTATCAAGTGGCGATACCTGGCCATTTACTGTGGTTGGATCTTTTTCGAGTTCTGCATCATCTACCTTCTCTATCCCGAGACCAGTGGCCGAACCCTCGAGGAACTTGCATTCCGTATGTTGTCTCGCTCGCATCGCTTCAGTTGGGAAATTCTAACAGATGATAGTTTTCGAGGACGAGGAACTCAAGGAGAGGACCGTTGCTGCTGTCGAGAAGCAGATCCACTTTGGAGACTCAAAGGCAGACGAACAACAGACTCAAGTGCAGACCCGCGAGGTTGTTTAAATGGTTACTATGTTGAAAGGGAGAGACATGTTTGGTCTCGATACTTGTTAGCGCTATCAGGACGATCGTTCATGAATATCACATTAAATTGCGACTGCATGTTTTGGTCAGCAACAGCAATTTTCACCATCAAAGACTACACTTCTAATATCAATCTGATGTCCGAAAGTGAGCTGTGGTGTAGAGGTCATGACAACTTAAGCTTCAGCACAGAATATCAGACCTAGATGGGTCTTGATTGTCGCAGGAGGTAAATCAAAGCATTGGATTCTGAACAGGATGAAAGTGTATTCAGTGGTGGCCGAGGTTTTGGTCTTAGATCTCGAGAAGGTTTCCTGAAGATATTCAGCTATAAACTAACCACTTACACCCTCTATAACACAGAAAATACCAAGTAGTTGAAATACTTGCACACACATTCCGTTCCTCATTCGACACTCATTCAAGTCCAAGGGCGCCTTGGAGTAGCTTCAAAGCACCGAACAGCTGATTGTCATGATATCTCCTCCCCACAAGCTGAAGGTTGATGGGAGCTCCTGTGAAATTACCACTCTCCCAGAGGTCTTTCACATGAGCGCACTCAGGTCCTAGAGGCTTATAATCCGCGTCGTATTTCTCGCCCGTCTCAACCTTGAGCCCTGTAGGGAACACCAAGCCGGGGCAGTCAAGATAGTTCCACAAAGCTGTATACATAAGATAGAAATTTGTGTCGTGAGTCGTAGCCGGACCAACGCCAGTGGGACAAAGGATAACATCGACATCCTGGCGCTCCCAATCCTCTGCGAAGGCATGTCGGAAGTCGAGGCATGCTTTGCGTACGTACGCCATTTCGCCGGCAGTAAGCATTCCCTTGGGCGCGGCGGTCTTCCAGATCCATTCTGTCAGGGGATAGATTGGCTCGCCTGTCGCGAGAACAGCTTCACGAGTTGGGATGCCGCCATCAGGAGAGTAGGCTTGTCTGATCTCGTCCCAGGCCTGTTTCACACCATAAGGCAGGAATGGCTTGACTTCGATAAGCCCTGATAGTCGAGGATCTGACAGAAGAGTACTGGCCCATGACAGGGCACGCTTGAGAGGTGGCTGAGGCTGAATGAAGCCATCGTGTGTCATGATGCCAACTTTGAGTGGGCTACTAAGTGTCATGCCCAGCGGGGTCGACAAACCAGTCCATGTCGTTGGGACCAGTGTCAGGTCTCTGATATGCGGCTTAACAGCAAGCTGAATACGCATAAAGAGATCCATATCCCGTGCAGATCTACACATAGGACCGGCGTTGGCCAAGACAGTGAGCTCAGCTACCATAGGCCCGTGTACCAAGTCTTTTGTCGACAAGATACCACTTGTTGGCTTGTATCCATAGATACCGCTGAACGCAGCAGGAATCCTAATACTGCCACCAATATCGGTTCCAATGCCGAGGACCGAGCCTTTCATAGCAATCAAGGCTCCTTCACCACCACTAGACCCCCCAGGTGTCAAAGTGGTGTTGTACGGGTTCAAGGCACGGCCCCAAGGTGAGTCGCTTTCGCCGTGCATGAGGGCCTGGGGTTGGTTTGTCTTACAGTAGAAGACAGCACCGGCCTTGCGAAGGACTGCTGGAAGGGGAGAGTCATGCTGATCATACTCGGCCGTAGCCAGAATGCCCACCGAGGCAAACGTGCCGGCCAAAGGAATATGATCCTTGATACTGATGGGTACACCATGGAGCGGACCTATCGTGGTGCCATGCTCAGCTAAATACTCATCTAGTTTCGTAGCTTGCTGTATAGCCTCATCATAACACCACTGGGTAAGACAGCAGGTAAGCTGATGGGCAATAATTGCACGCTTGCAAAAGGCTCTAGCAACAGCCACGGAAGTATACTTGCGTCTGGCGATAGCCTCAGCTAGGCCAGTTGCATCGTAGTCTTCTGTAATGGCTACTTCTTCGTCCGTGAGGATACCGCAGGTAGCTGGGATTTTGGTGACGTCGAGAGGAGTATCTTTGAAGAATTCAGGACCCAGGCAGAACTCTGCGGGCACTTTGTCGGCGAGTGCTTTGAGAACAGCAGCACGTTTGGCCTCGTGCTCTGGCGTGCCTTTTGGCACGGGTACGGGGTTGTTGACTTGCATGATGATTGTTCGGTGTGCAATTTGAGCTTTGGACTGAATAGCATAAGAAGCGATGGTATATTGATAGAGGACCGGTGAGTAAGAGGTGTCTTTTTATAGTCGTATGCGATTCCAGCCCCCGGAGGACTCTACAGCTTTAAACGAAGACATCGTACCCTCTAAAACTATCCATCAACCATCAGGAAATACTGATGATTGGAGAATTGATAGGCAAGGAGCGGATAACCCAATCAAACATATTTGCGACCTGTTGGTGATGCAGGTAACGATTGCGGATTGAGCCATTACCGAGGCTTCTGGACCCTCAACATGGACGTAACCACCATTTCCAAGCTCGTCTAGACATCTATCTACTGGGCCAATCATATGCTTTTGCGAGAATGCATGAACTAAACTAGCGTGGGCGAATGAAGTATGATTCTGAAGCTTCATGCTTCACTAGTGTCATTCCCCGCAAACTTGCTTGGGGACGGGTATGCACCATGATAGCTTATCTTGAGCTGAGGCACTTGATCCTTGAGTCTGGGCCTTATCGATCCTTTGACTGATCAAGTGATGGAGATAAACAATTCCATCTTGTACAGGGAAAACAAGCCATTGGCCTTCTCTCTCTTGCAAACACACATACGACTTCAGATCATCCCACGACATCCCAACACAGCGTCGTAAAACGGCTTACTCGAGCCAATTGACCCAGTGGCGATTCAAAATGACCACAAGTCTTCAGCGGCCCAAGCTGCGTGCCAAGACTGGCTGTATTCCCTGCCGACGACACCGCATAAAGTGCGATGAGCGAACTCCCGTCTGCCGAGCCTGCTGTACCTCACGAGTCCCGCGCGATTGCCAATGGCCTTTAGACAAAGACCTTGTCGACCGTCGCTTCAGATCATGTAAACTTCGCGAGGCGAGAAAGAGTCGTCACAGTCAATCGCCTCCTTCGTCTTGTATAGTGACGACACCGCCGTCACTGTTTCTACTGGCCGATTGTGTCATGGCTCGGAAACGGGAACGAGATGACATCGAATGGACACTCTTCCACGAGTTCCGCCGTCGGGGAACACCACTTCTTATACTACCAAATTGCAGTTCTGTCTTCCATAAAACATGGCACACAGCTATAGATACTATCATGGTATCGCGCAAGACTCTATCGCCTGCTCTCATGGCATGCGCCACATCCTTCGTTTCTATCAGAGGGCCGCCAGGCATGTGTCGTGTTTCTCATCAGTACTATACAGACTCGCTTGCCAGGCTGGCAGACTCACTCTGTCAAGACTCACCAGAGAAGGACGATAACATCCTTGTCACCATTGTTCTTTTGTACGCATTCAACATCATATCTGGCTCCTCTTCATGGGACGATCAACCTCAGCACGTCAGTGCTGCTATCAAGATCATCGTCTCCCGGATACTGAACGTGACAAGCACTAACCTTACGGCTTTTCTCCGCTTAGCACTTGAGAGTGTGTTGTACGAAGTCTTCCTGTTGAACAACGGTCTTTGGTCCAGCGCGAACAGCTACATATCCCTCCAATCGTTAGACCCCGAAGTCTGGGCTCGCTCCGAGAAGCTCTTAGAGCACCCTAGGAATCTGGACTTTCACCTGTTGAGTCTCAATAGTCCCGTCCTCGGTATGCCCTTGGCCGTAATGCGACTCGCCACGGTCCTCGGCCAGCTTTGCCTTGGAAGAGAATCTGCCAACATGGAAGATCTACTAAAGCTTCAGGCTGAGGTCACAACCTGGGAAGACTTTGCGCTGCAGGCTGTGGAACAGACCGATGCTTCCGATATGCTGAACAGAGATGCCAACTGCGTATACGCCATGATCACTTCTATTCTCATGCAGCACCTCATGGCTTATGGTCCAAACACAGGGCTTCCCAGGGTGTCTCCCACGAACAGTTGGCAAGCTTGTATGGCACTTCAGATTCTGTCTAGGCGTGTTGGTGATCGTTCCTGGTCCGAGTGTTTCATCGGGACCTGGCCTGTATACGCTCTTGGGGTCTTGCTATCTGACGGCAAGGATAGAGATATCGTCCATCGAGATATGCAACGTCGACAGGAGCTCACAGGCTTCTGGATAGTCAAGCGCTTCCAAGAAGACTTGGAGAGGTTCTGGTCTGGGCTCGAGCCGGACTCGCCATCAGCATCGGTCAACCATTATGTCCCCGGTACAAGTGATGCCGCCGCCTTTCAGCCTTCCATGCCAATCATAGCGTTTTGAGTCAAAGCCGTAGTTGGGAGTGACTTGAAAACCAAGTGGGAGGCAAGTTTCAGCGATATATCTTAATGAGATTGCGGCCTTTTCTCCTATTGGTCAGGGAGCATTCTTGCTGGCCAAAACTACATCATGTTCACTGTGAGTTACTCCTCAGCAGTTTGGATATCAGCAACTGATTATTCACATTCAAACATAGGTCTTTGTAAGCCACTCGCAGTCAGAAATCATTGCGTGTTTGTCACAATCCTTGAGCATTTTTCAATTTAATGAATTGCATAAGTTTGCCCAACTCAGAGCCTAATAAGCCCCTCCCGCAAACCTAAGACCCTTCAAAGTTCACGCCTCATCATCCTTCTCATCTTGCTAAAGACTAAATTTTCCTCCGGCTTTTTATTCCTTGGGATAGAACTTGGAATTTTTCTGACCTCCCCCGAGAGACCTTTTTACGGCATCAGTGATCTACGGGCCACCATGAGTCTTGCTACCCTACCCTGCGAGCTTCTCGCCGAGGTCTTCTCGCTTGATAATGGCTTGTCGAGGCGAGATCTCAAGTCACTTAGACTCACCTGCCGCCAAGTGTCTACAGAAGCCTCGCGCACTCTTTTCTATCAAGTCCGAGTTTCCCCTCTTTGTCAAGATTTTCAGCACTTCTTCGAGCTCTCAAAGTCCCCGCTTGCCTCCCTGGTCCGTGTTCTTGTCTGGGAAGAGCTTGCGTTTGACTCTAAGATCTTCAAATATCCTTGCTTGGAACCCCCGGTGGTTTCTGATTACAGCGAGGTTAATAACGAAGATTCCTTCACAGAGCTCACCAGGCTCGTGTATTTTGGCTTTCTGGTTGGTTTACAGGATATCTCGGGTTTTCCCCGTCAACCGGGCCCCTTTACCGCGGATACGATCCATGATAACAAACGTCCGATTACCAAAATAAATTCTCCGGATGAATTTGTTTCTGCTGTTCGCAACAACATGTCTAATCTACATACCCTGGTCTCAAGGCCTATGGATGGCCAGCGGTGCCTTGAGATTCCCTCCTTGGATTTCTCCATGACCACCAGCAGTCTCAGGACTCTTTTAGAGAAATTTGGGACAAATCTAAGCTGCAACACTGGTTTTACGGATTACTTCATTCCGCTGCTGAAATCTCTTGCAAGTCAGACCGATGATGAAGCGCCAACAGCCAAGATTACCCATCTATTCTACTCAGATGAGAGTCTCGATACCAATTCAGCGCTCCTCCGAATGGAAGAGCCTTTGCAGCTTAGTATTTTCGAGCATCTTGTTCACTTGGATCTCTGTCTCTGTAATATGTCTGCCCTAAGTCAAGCTTCCAGAGGGTTTACGGCTTGCCTTGCGAAAGCGAAAAACTTGACGAGCTTGAAAATATGTAACGAGAATGCTTTCCTTTCGTTCATTCCTAGCATTATTCCCAAACTGCCCAAACTTACTAGTTTGGAGTTTGCGGAAATGAACGGTATTACATTCCCCGAGGATGCCTGGGTCTCCCGGACTGTCGCTTTCATTCGGCGCCACGCGAAGACACTGAAAAGGTTGTACTTCACCTCCATGGTAGTCAATGGTTCCTTTCTCACAGAACTTGCAAACTTGAATTCCTTGCACTTGGATACATTCGTTATAGCGTCAGGAGACGGTATCGACAATGACGGCGATGACTATGGCGGTGACTACGACAGCAATGACGACGGCAGTGATGACGACGATAGCGACTCCTCGTTATCCGGTGGAAAAACGGATGAGCGTTTGAATGAACAGGCAGTTCTTGCTTACGTTAACCGCACGGACTACCCCGGTCAGAAGAAACCACTGCCACCTCACATAGGTGAAGAGACGCAGGTATCTACGCATCCCCTAGTCTTTGACAAGACTACCTGCAAGCTTTCGGCCTTCCATGCTACGCGAGACAATCTCTGGCAAAAGAGAGGATATGATTTGAAGGAAATTAAAGCTTTGGATTCTGCTACCTTCGAACGAAGAGACGAACATGGCATCGCCCATAGTCTTGGGCCCCGAAGGATCTACCATTTCGAGACGGGTTTATGGGTTGACTCGGACGAAGTTTTCTACGACCCGGTCACTGACGAAGAGGTTGATGATCCTTTTGAAAAACGAGAAAATCCCAACGACGACTCCTGGACTGTTCAAGGACAACATACGTGGGATTCGGAAATGGGTCTCTGGAGAGATGGACAAGGAAAACTGAAGAAGTTTGCTACTGAAAGGGAACTTCCAGAAAGACCAAAAGTCACCACCGAAGACCAAGATCCCGATTTCACCGCCGACATGCAACCTTTCTACGACAGAGAGGAAGACGAATATCTTCTCAGAATCGAAAACTCCCCGCGGTGGGACTGGGGGCGAGACACAAAGGGTCAAGTTTGGTATTGGCAAGTAAATGGCACAGCCGGTCACGCAACCGAGTTGTGGCGTTTTGAACACAATGGAGAGTATGCCTACGGTAACGAACCGCTGGAATTTTGGGATGACTGGTATGATGATCCTGGGGATAAGGCTGAGGCGACACCCTATGGCTGGAACCTGATCACTTTTGCCAGGAGTATGGAACTTGGCAGTGAGATTCCGCAGTTGGGAACATGCGAAGGCCTAGGTTTATATTGCATGGAAGATGACCCGATCTGCACTGACTATAATTTCCACTATAGTCTTCCGAAGCCAATGGATTTCGAGGTGTGGTCGAAGAAGCCATGGTGGACGGATTAGTCTCCAATTCACCTCTCCTGTCTACCTTTTTCAAATTCTCTCGTACTCCTAACGGAAATTGTTCTATATATTTATTTGCATTTGATAAAGTTTCTTACTTAGATTCATACATGATTGCCTGATTGTGACATGCCTCAAGTGGTTTGACTATTAGCATTTCTAACCAAGACAAGTCTAGGGTGAGCAGACGTGTTATACACGCGGTTAGCTACGTCACCCATCATGAGTATGACTGTCAGTCCAATCCAAAATCCGTAGGAGTCTATGCCAGATCTAGGCAGCAGGAAAAAAGCCACGAAATCATAGAAAACAAAATGCAGCTCAGCAGTTTATTAATGAATGGAGGGCAAAAGACAAACAGATGTCACTTGCGGCGTAATCGAGGCGTCGTATGTGCCAAGACTTTCACTTGCACAGCCACAGATTGAAACGCCACACGCCACACATCAATCCTCAAGGTGGGAGGCAACAAAACCAAAAACATCTACTGGATTTTAAGTAATAAACGACTTTGGTAGGATTAAAATCTATCTTAACTTGACTTCGTGACGGCTTAGCCGACCTTAGAAGCCAATGTTAGAAGCTTTCTCTATACTATAGGACTGATGACTTGAATAACATCAAGGTGAGAAAATAAACTGGTACATGAACACGCTAAACCCATCAGAACTTATTTTGTCACTTGAGATTCCAGGGATGAGGGTGGCGCAGTAGGCATGACGCTAGTGCACGCTGGGCATCATTTGGTCGCCTCCAGGCCTGAAAGACGCTTGGCAGCCGCGCAACCTTAACCATCCGGTCACAGAGGCAGCCAAGAAAGAGCGAACCAAAGCCCGAGCGCCATGACTTATAAATGACGAAGCCCTTGGCTCAAAATCTTCCCTTTTCAACCCCCTCTTATTCTGCTTCTATTATACCAAAATGCGCCTTTCCCTCGAATCATCGCTGGGCGATCAGGGTCTTGCTACTGAGCAACGAAGCCTGCTAGACCTTATCGACAAGCTCCAATTCGCACAGCTCGATGATGTCAAACTACCCCAAATCGTCGTTGTCGGCGATCAATCCGCTGGTAAGAGCTCGGTCCTCGAGGCTCTCACCGGCACACCATTCCCTCGCGATGCCGGCGCCTGCACACGGTTTGCGACAGAGATCCGCATGCGTCGAGCGAAGGAGACAAAATTAAAGGTTTCCATCATCCCTGACAAGACACGACCCTACAATGATCAAGTTCGCCTGCTGCAATGGGGCGGTGATGTCACCGGTGACACACCCTTTGATGCGATGATGCGTGATGCTACAGAGTTGATTGCTCCCAAGAGCATGCCTGGTCGCTTCGCCGCTCGCGATATCCTCGTCGTCGAGAAGGAGGGCCCCGACATGCCACTCTTGACTCTGGTCGATCTCCCCGGTCTTGTCCGTGTCGCCAACCGCGATCAATCCGAGTCTGACATCCAAACCATCGAAGCTCTCTCCGATCGATACATGAAGAGCTCTCGAACTCTTATTCTTGCTGTTATCGGCGGAAACAACGATTATGTTCAGGCTCCTATCCTCAAGAAGGCCCGCCACTTTGATCCCAAGGGATCACGCACAATCGGTGTCCTCACCAAGCCCGATATGACCGAACGTATTGGTCTTGAGGAAAAGTTCATCGAGCTTGTTACCAACAAGGACCAAGAAAACAACTTCAAGCTCGGCTGGTATGTTCTGCTCAACCCTGGACCAGGCGAGCAATGGCAGACTCCCGAGGACCGCGCCAACCGAGAGGCCGAGTTCTTCTCTCGCGGAAAATGGGCAACTCTCCCACCAGAGATGTGGGGTATTGGTGCTCTCCGCGCCAAGCTGAGCATCCAGCTCCAGCGCCATATCGGCAAGCATGTCAAGACTCTTCGCCGCCAGATCCAGCAAGCTTTGGAAGGCTGCGAGAGCCAGCTCAAGGCCATGGGTGTTGGCAAAGATACCCCAGAGGAGATGCGTTTCCAGATGGGCGAGCTCTTCACAGCATCCAACAACCTCGTCACTCCTGCGGTGAACGGTAACTACAAGAACCCTTTTGGTGAGCGATTCTTTGCTAGGCAGTCAAGCCCCAAGGGTACCCCATCACAGAAGCTCCGAGCTCGCATTCGTGACGAGAGTGAGCGCTTCGCTCGACGGTTCCGACAGCACGGTCGTAAGGTTACGTTCCAGAAGAGCCAGCCTCCTGCCGCAAATGGTGTCAATGGTACGAATGGCGCTGCCGAAGGCAATGGCCTTCCCACTCCAGGCACCGTTGGAGATCGCTCAAAGAAGGATTTTGCCGAGTTTGAAGTTGAGCCTCTTCTCCGACAGATCCGGGGTAATGAACTTCCTCTCGACTCCAACCCTCGAGCCCCTTATATCCTCTTCCAGGACTACTCCAGAAACTGGCCTGTTCTTGCACAAGAATACAAGGACAACGTCGGTGTCATCTGCAACGAGTTTCTTGCGGATGTTATTGATCACGTCTGGCCCATGCGCATGCGAGATCCTCTTCGCATGCATTTCCTCGAGCTCAGAATGAAGGATCTTGTCGAAAGCGCCGACACCGAGCTTGGACGTCTCACCGACGATATGGAACTCGAGATCCAGCCTTTTGACCCCGAGTATGAGGAGCGTCTTCGGAAGTGGCGTGCCGACGCTACAGAGAACGGCGGAACCTACACAGAGGCCGAAGAGGTCTTGGAGAAAATGCTTATTTACTACGACCTTACTGCACGCATCTTTACACGCAATGTCATTACTCAGGTTGTCGAGCGACACCTTCTGCTTGGCATGCTGCGACTGTTTAATCCTATTGAGATTCTTCGCATGCCAGACACCACCATCGAGGCTATTGCTGCCGAGAACAAGGAAACCCGTGAGCGCCGCAAGGCTCTCCAACTGCAGAAGAAGGCCATTGAGGAAGCTAGAAGCATCTGCGCCAGCCTTGCTATGCGAAGCGAATTACGAGCCTACGAGGATGACGATGACGATGCAGAAACGGATGACGAAGAGCAGACGCCTCGAGAGGTAAGCCGTCGCCAGGTTGGAGCGCCTCAGAATGGAGTACCCCAGAACGGTGCATCTCAAGGCGGTCTTCTCCAGGCACAACCGGCCCCTCAATCAAGCCGTAGCGACTCCACGCGGCGAAACCGCGATAGTCGGGACGAGCGTACTGAACGGGAGGAACAGCGAGCAAGCCGACCTCCCGTCCCGACTCAGGACTCGTACCAGAACGGCCCCTACCAGGCCAACCGTGAGTGGGAGCCAGTTTACCATCCTCAGCAACAGGCAACTGCACCAGGCCATGCTCCCCCACCGCCACCTCCTCGTCCCTCAAAGGTAGGCCTTGGAGAGACCGAGTCATACTATGACAATGCGCGTCGCCAGGATTCCTACACTGAGAGTCCCGGACGAGGTGACGGTCGCCGAGAGGGTGCGAGGCATAGACTTGTGAACGCTATGCGAATGGGAAACTAAGACTTTATTACTAGAAGAGATGGATTAGATGATGCGTGGCGTTGGGAAGGGACTTTTGATATCCTTGTGTAACGAACGATGCGTTTACGGTTGGGTTATTGTCGGGTTTCGATAGATAGAATACCAAGAATGATTTATTTATACACCAACTCCTATGACCCTACTGATGGTGTGCAACATAAGTTATGCGAGCTTCCTTCAAGTCTACTCAATTCACTTAGCTAAAGAAAACTTGACATAAATCTTCACCGGATGACATTACCAAGAAATTCAATATGCGCGCGTCTTTACACTGTTCCAACATATTCGTCTCCGTAGAGCTTGTGGCTCTTGGCTCGTGGACAGTAGGACTTACACCTAGCTCTCATGCTGATCCATCGAGACCTTTGAAGGAGGCATACACTTGTAAAGCACCTTCAATACTTTGCACCAAGCCAAAGAATATCGTCAACACAAGAACGAGGACTGCTACCCAAAATGTGTACCTGTTGATGAGACCGGTGTTAGCGGATGACAATGATTTGCTATCAAAGAGCGGTACCATTGGACGCCGTTCCGCCTATCATGCCACCATTGCGATAACGATTTCGGCTGTGCTTCGTCAAAGACCTGCTTCAACACAACAAGACGATCATTCCAAAATCTAAACTTTTCAGTTTGCCGATGGTCCGTCTTCAATTGTCCACACTGGATGGCTCGTTTGTCAAGGTCCGTATCAGAGAGCTTGGAGAACCACTTCCTTGTTTCCGCGTCTGAGGATGGGAAGAGGAGTGCTAATGTCTGCAACGTCTCATCTGCGAGACCTTTTGGTAGTAGGGAGTCGGCGCTGCCATGATTAAGTCAGAAGACTCACACATTAAGTGATTTGAAGAATTGTGAACCTTTGTTGTTGGACATGTAGGAACGAAGCATGATGGAAGATGTGCACACGGCGATCGTCATCTGTCAGTCGGAGATGGTCTACCAAGTTATCAGTCCAAACGATATCCAGCCCTGCGATGCGGCATAGATTGCGCGCAGTGAATATCTTCTCCATCTTAACATTCTCCCTGGACAGCTGGGGAGCGCCAGGATCAAAGTAGGCTGAGACGAAGCTCTCCAGGGACCCATGACTCCAACGGAGATGGCTTCGGCCAGAGAAGCCGTACGTGAAGCTGCAGAAGCTTATCATCAAGAGCAGACTGGCGGCCAGATCTATCGAGTTGTCCAGCATCTCGTCTTCATTGTCGTGAGGCGCTGTGAGTTTCTCTCGCAGCTCCTCCTTGATGTCATGGCGCAACATCCCGCGCTTGAGTTTGCGAATGCATTCGACCACATCACGGTGCGATCGCAGAGCCACGTACCGCCCTCCGCCGTGGAGAGCCCTGGCGCATTCTTTGTTGTAGTATGTCCAAAATGATTGCAGGTCATAGTCCACGCTGTTGAGGCGCTGATCCTGGTGCTGGGAGGCCCAGTATTCGCTGGCTATCGTTGTTTTGGTCAGTTGCTGCAGCGGAAGATCCAACAGGCTCGAATCGAGCTCCGTCTTGTCTGCCATGATCGCAGTTTTCAGTCGCCTTCTGGTCTATTTGACTCACACAAAAAATCAGACTTCAGCGACGCTGATGGAGGTTAAGGCGGATGAGGCAGCCAGCCCTGTTCGGATGCATGAGACTGCGTCTGTCATTGGCGGATGCTCCGCCTCATCAGCGCGACGAGCGTCTGCACACAGCCCCCAATGACTGCGGCTGAATCCCCTTCATCAGTCTCGAGAGCCACATCTTTCATGATTTAAGAAACCATATTCCTCATGAATTGAGAGAGATACCATAAAAAAAGCTTTACCATGCCGCTGGAAATCGTGACATCCCCGCTGCGATCCTGGGAGAGCGGCATCGCCATACTTAGCGGCAGGCCAGCAACGAGGCCTCGCGCATGGCCTGAACCAGAGCTATCTATCGGCCGCTGCATAGGCAAGGTCGGCAGGGAGCTATGCTGGGTGGCCAAAGGCCCAGCGAGAGACACATTCGCGACGCTGGCTCCAAAGATTAAAGCCTACCTCGAGAGGTCGGTCGAACCAGTATCGAGCTGGGTTACATGGTCTATCTATATGTTTGGTAAGTCGGAAAACAGTGCCAGCCCAGCCGTCCTGTTTTGCTGCGAAGTCGTTGCGCATCGAAAACAGGTGAGGAATGCAATTAAAGACAGTGGCATTCTCGATGAGTTCCCTGGTGTTAAGACGGCACACATGCCTCGACCACCCGACTTTAATCAGCTCGTTCAGTTGGCAGACGATGGCACGGCGTTGTCATCTGATCATAGGCTTGTCCTTGCGTCTCTTGAGAGCAACCCCTGCGGGATGCCGTTGTTCGTTGAAGCAGGTATAGGTGACGGAACTTGTTACAAACAAGCCACCGTCGGTGGCATCATCCAGGTGTTGGATAAGTTCTACTACACCACAGCCGGTCATGTGCTCAGCCCTGACACGGCCGCGAGTTACACCGAGGGCGGCGGAGTCAGTGACGACGAATTTGAGATTGACAGCGACGACGACGATGAGGTGAACGAAGTGGACGGAGTGACATCGACGGACTATGAGAAAGCCTGGCTGGCACAAGCCAACGACGTCGCCATGAGCCCGTCGTACGCAAGTTCGACTGAAAGCAGGATGCTCCAGCCACCATTCTCGCCGTGCATACAAGATATGCAAGTAACACAGGAGGAGTCGAAGTGCAAGAGCCGTCGGGTTCACGAGAATGGACCTTCACTGAGAGCTTCCCTCCCTCCGCAGCATCTGGGGCACGTCTATCTGTCCTCCCTCGACGAACCACCATCTGGTCTTGACTACGCCCTGATCGAGGTGACCAGGCCCATTCACTGCTTGGCGAACAAAATCTCCTTTTCTACAAAGGGCGAAGCCAAGATCCAGCGCGTCGTCACAGACGGCCCCAAGGACGTCAAGATCCTGAGCTGCACTTCGAGGGGAACACTTACAGGAGTCATGTCAGGCACTCCCCTGTACGCCCGACTCCCCAATAGCAGTCTGTACCAGGAGGTATTCAACGTCCTCTTGGACTCGCGGTTAGAGGCCGGAGACTGTGGGTCCTGGATCATTGATGCCGAGTCTGGGAACTTGTATGGACACATTGTGGCCGGGTCCCCGGATTCAGGTGCTGCAATTGTGATACCATTTTCACGCGTATTCGAAGACATAGAAGCGCGAGTAAAGCATTCCCCTCATCTGCCCCTCACTGGAGCCGCATCGCTTTACAACTTTGATCAAAAACTAGACCTTGCTACGCATCTGCAAGACATAAAGCCCGCCACAGCATCCTCTTCTGCATTACCATCGGGGCACGACCAAGACTGGATCCACGACTTGGGAAGCCGATTTGAGAACCAGTGGCGGATCAAACTATTGGATGAACTGAAACTATCACGGACTGTCCGCCACCGAGCTACTATTGAACAGGTAGTTTCATCTACCGAGGATGAATCAACTCCGCCCTACAGTCCGCCTAGAGAAGAAGAACCAGTCCCGCAATACACTGCAACTGGCAATGGAAAAGCATTACTGCTGCCACCCCAAAACCGGAGACTATTGCGGACACCACTGCTCCCCCAGCTTCCGGATATAAACGACCAGAAGTCCAGAAAGTTCCGTAACCTTCTGATGTCTCTCTCCTTGACCCCAACGAAGTACGAGAACCCAGGATTACTTGACGAGGCTCTGGTCAACATTCCGCTAGAGAAACTCTATAGCGAAGCTGAGGAGGAGAGCATGATATTCCAGGCCCAAGCAGAATCATGTGGTGATGGACGGCAGCCTAAGTGGGGCTACAGCGACTGTATCATTCGTGCAATGTTGCAATGGTTCAAACGCTCCTTCTTCACTTGGGTGAACAATCCACCATGTTCGACATGTTCATCTCCAACGACTTTTAGAGGGCTCAGTACGCCAAGCTCGGAGGAGTCAGCTTGCGGGGCTATGCGTGTCGAGCTCTACAAATGTTCAAGGGAAGACTGCATGACATATGAGCGATTCCCCCGATATGGAGATGTTTGGAAACTACTCCAGACCAGAAGAGGGAGAGTGGGTGAGTGGGTGAACTGCTTTACGATGCTTTGCCGGGCCATGGGCGCTAGGACACGGTGGGTATGGAACAACGAAGACCACCTTTGGACCGAGGTGTACTCGGAACACAGGAAGAGATGGGTTCACGTAGATCCATGCGAAGGTGTTTTTGATCACCCACAACTATACAGCGAAGGTAAGTCATCGCCCACCCTCTCCAAGCAGCACTGACGTTTCGTAATTAGGCTGGAGTAAAAAAATAGCATATGCTATAGCATTCTCTACTGAAGGCGCTACGGATGTCACGCGACGATATGTCCGCAAGCTGGAGCATGCGGCAGAGCGAGACCGTTGTCCAGAAGCCGTCCTGCTGTACGTCATGAATGAGATAAAAAGCCTGCGCCGCCAAGACATGAGTAAGGAGGAGAAAGTCCGACTGGAAGAGGAGGACAGATGTGAACAGCGGGAACTCAACGCCTATGTTGTTTCAAGTATCACCGACGACTTCATAGCTAAGGGATGGGCTAATGGTGAGGACTCGTCACAATCGCTCAAGTTGCCGGGAGAAACGGCGAAGCACAGTCCGAAGCAGGGGAGTGGAGGAGTAGAAGAAGGACCTTTGGTTATCCCTTAGGTCAACGAATGCTCAAGTACGGTCTATACCCAATTGCTTTGCCCATACGTGCCGAGTCTTGGAGGCGGAGCCGTGTGAGCCAGGCATTGCTTATGTTCGTATCTAATTCATCAGTCTAATCGCTAGAGTGCCACTCACTTTTGGACTTCCTGTCGGCGCAGTGCTTGATTGGCCTTGTAGTCTTGCAGTTTATCATGTAAGTCGATGTCCTATTACTCGGTTGTCATCGTTATGAAAGTCAATGAACGACATCCATGTCGTGTAGCTTGAGCTAGAGGGGCTTGTTCGGACGTCACGAGCAGCATAACTGAGAGACCTGGCCAGGGTTAATCTACCTGCTTTTTTGCACTGCCTAGGTACCTTAGGTGAAGGACACATGAAAGGTACAAGGCAGATGCCAGTGGGAGTCGTGTCATGGCGCAAGATTATCCTTAAAACACGCTAGGCGGACATAAAAAACGACCCCTAAATCGGTGGATCGCCAGCGAATTTTAGTGTAAGCCACACCCGTGAAGGGTGGTTCGTGTATTCCCCCGTCCTGTGGAAGGCATGCGATGTTCAAGTCACATCTGGCCTCCTTACACTACAACCATCAGAGCGCGTTGATAAAAGCACGAGAGTCAGCTACATATGACGATAACGACTCTCTTGCCGATGTGTTGGTTCGACGGTTTCAGGACCCCCCTCAACATGCAAGGATGAGGTCGCTCTACTCTGTATGGCCAATCCCTACTGCCATTTTACCGCCGCGGGAGCTAGGGCCAAAAGATGTCACGATAGGCGCTCTCTCAACATGAATGGCACAGACAGGGAAGTTGGCTGTATAAGACATACATAAAAGACAATAATGTTTTGAGAGTACCTAGGGTGTGCTGCCCCCATCTGATTGGATTGCTAAACAGGCCTACCTACCGAGCATACTGCTGACCAAGTTGCTGGTTCGATATTCACGCGCCGACCACGATGTGCCGCCGCTGGACCTGCATCAAGGGAAACACAGCTGAAGTGTGAGCTGAAATTAGCAAGCCAGGATGCTGTGACCAACATGCAGAACAAGTGTCGCACTAAACGAAGGAGTCAAGAGATGCCTCAGCCGGCTTTCTCACGACACTGGCTTTTCTCTAAAGAATTCTGGGCCCTTTCTGTCCCCTCTTCCCCAAATCATTCTCAAATATCTCATCTACTACTACACAGTCATTGCGTAGCCATTGACCGGTCCACATACAGAAAGCGAACGCAATAAGCCCAACTTGCCAACCATGGCTACCGTCCAGGAGGCGGAGCAAATTGTGCGGCGTTTAACTAAGAAGTATGGGTTTCTGAACGAACAAATGATGGACGATATCGGACAATTCAATGCCCAATATCGTCGGGAGATCGATGAAAATTGGCTGGCGATGGAAAGTGCCGTATCGCACTCCGTCAAGATGTAAGTGTCTATCTAGAACCATGTTTCTTATTGCACTGACTGAAACCATCCGCTAGATTGGCAAAGCAGATATACGGCAGTGGTGCTCGATTTGTCTTTGAACTTCTTCAGAATGCAGAGGATAACGCCTTCAACAAGGCTCGCGAAGCAGAAGCGCTGCCTTTTGTCTCTTTTAAGATATATCCAGATAAGATCATCGTCGAGTGCAACGAAGACGGCTTTACAGAGCCAGACTTACAAGCTATTTGCGCTGTTGGACAAAGCACTAAGTCAGCTTCCCATGGATATATCGGCGCCAAAGGTATTGGTTTCAAATCCGTGTTCATCGCAGCATCAAGAGTTCATATTCAGTCTGGGAACTTCTCATTCGAATTTCGGCATAACAAGACGGACCCAGGCATAGGCATGGTTAGACCTATCTGGGTGAGTCCAGTTGAGGCTATCCCCAGCCCTCTAACCCGCACAACACTATACATCCATGACCAAGGAGACCCAGATGAACTTGAACATTTAAAGAGGATTATCTCTATGCAATTTGATGATTTACAGGAAACTTGTTTGCTCTTCCTGCGCAAGCTTGAGCAAATCAGCTTGGAGTTTTACAATGAGAACGGCGAACTGGAACGATCAAAGTACTTCCGTAAGCATAAGATCGACGAGTATCGCGTGTCTCTGGAGACTACGTCTGGTGCTCATGGAGATGAGACTACTAGAAGTCAAATTTATCACATCACGAGACAAATGGCGACCAACTTGTCCCGGAGCGACAATCGCGAGCTTCCTGATACCGAAGAGGCTAAGAATGATTCCTCCAAGGCTGAAGTCGTTCTGGCTTTCCCAATTACCGACAACTCTGAACCACTTGTCACTCAGAAGAACCAAGACCTGTTCGCATTTTTACCTCTAAGAAGATCCGATTACAAGGTTGGCTTCATCAGTCATCACACCAAGACAATGACTGACTATAATCTAGTTTTTAATTCATTCCGATTTTGATACGAACGCCAATCGACAGGATATCATTACCACGTCGCGGAGAAATTTCGACCTTCGCGGTTGGATTGCATCTGCGTTCTTTCAGGCCATTCTGCAGTTCTGTGAACATCCTACGCTCTGCTACAGCTGGCCTATGTTCCTCCCGTCCTTCTCAGATACCAGTTCCGATGCATTCTGGTCAGGCCTTAATCACGAAATACAAAGCTTGATGAAGAAAACACCAGTTCTGAAATCCCGCAATCGAATCGACTTGCGCCTGGTAGGGGATGTTGTCATTCTCACCGGCGATGCCCAGGATGCGGAAGGGAATCCTTTGTTTGACGACCCAACTAAAGATCTTTTTCTTTCGTCTAAGTATCCCCAAAAGACAGTAGATATTCTCAAAGGCTACGGGCTAAGAATACTAAACATACAAACAGTCCTCAACTTACTGGAAGCCGATCTCAGCAGTCCCAACTCCAGGTTCCACGGAGGAAATACGACCGATGAATGGCACTCAGCTGTAGCACGCCTGCTTTCCGGACATCTCAACAACTCTCTGTCTATACAACAGAGACTGAAGGCGTTGCCTTTGCTCCCTCTGAGATCCGGAGAGTGGGCATCGACCACATCCGGGCAAGTGTATTTCCCAAAGACGGGGGACATCAACATCCCCGAAGCCTTAGACCTCAAAGTTATCGCTGCTCATACATCCAGTAATTCGGATAGAAGCACGTTATTCCAACACCTAGGAGTCTATCAAGCCACATATAAAGACGTAAGAGCATCGATCCTCAGATCGTTCACCTCGGGGCCCTTATCGTTCGAAATACTAAACGAGTATTTGAACTTTCTTTATCTGACACACCAGGCCGGGAAGCATGAGCCGGAAGAATACACGAAAGTAGAGATCGTCACTGTTGCTTGGAAGAGAAAGAACCCGCAAAAGGCAGATGTATATCTCCCTGGAACACACCATATGTACAGCCCTTCAAACCTTTTAACCGCCGAAGACGCCTCATCAGATTTATCCGTGGATTTCTTACACTCAAGACACATGGAAAGCACCCCAGACAAGCCGAGCTCATTCCACCCAAGCTGGGAGACGTGGCTCTGCAATTCCATCGGTGTTCGTGAGCGGTTGAGACTCATGTCGCAAGATAAACGCGGTTTATCGGATGTCTTTATGTATATCTTTGAGCACCGCCCAGAGAAATTCTTGGGGTTATTTGAGCATCTCTGGTTACACGAGAAATCAGGTTTGGTAGCCAACCGGGCTCTTCGATCCAAGATTGAGGGTCTGCCTGCTAAGAAACTCTGCGGAGTTGACTATTCACTTAAGCTGAAGGAAGCCTGGCTTCCTCTCAAACATTTGAGACACCTTGTCGACCGCTACATGGAATATCCTAAGCAATTTCCCTTTCTCAAACTTGAGGAATCAGACACAACTGAACAGGTTGGATCAAAATGGCATTTCCTGAATGACTACTTCTCAGTCAGTAAAGACGATAGTATGGATTTCCTACTCCAAATACTTCATTACATTCAGCGATCATGCCCCGAGCGACCTTCCGACAGTCAAATACAAAAGGTGTTTGACTTGTACATTGCCATATACGCCAGACTTACGGTTACCAGCGATGGGTCAGACGCGAGACTCAAGATTACGTCAGTATCATTTTTTGGTGAAATGCGAACTTCAAATTAATCTATTATCAGGGAATTCTTTGATAAAGAAGGTGTCCTCGACCCTAATCAGAATGATCCTATGTGGACGACAGCTCCGCTCTGTTTATGGACCGCGCCGCCAGATATGGTCATGTTTCACTCTCTCAGGGCTTCCTACATGGAAAGGATGGACAATGAGAAATTTAGGAACATAGAGAACCTATTCACGAAAACACTTGAAATTGAGGATGCGTCGTTGGATAACCTGGTGACCGAGCTGAACGAACTCCGGGACGAAGGTTGTGAGGACCTACCTCGCATGCGGGCAATCTATGATTACTTGCATAAGGCAAAAATACCTTTGCCACTTTTGAAGTACGTGGACAGCTAGTTTCAGGAGGAAGGATCGTTTCCTACATGAGGCTAATATGAGAACAGATCTACATTTGGGGCATTCCCCCTCATCTATTGTGAAACGCGACATGGCGAGTCTGGCTGGTATAAGACCTCAGATTGTCTGTGGTCTAGTGAAACAGTCATCCGCGGTAAAGCCGTCCTGGATGAATGTTGGGAGGCTTATGAGAGCTTCTTTGTTGGTAAACTAGGTGTGAAGCTGCTCACCTTGCAGATGGTCTACGATGAACTGCGACAATCATCAGGGAAGAATACGGAAGAGACCAAAGTGGCTGTGCTATCACTCAATGGTCTCCTACAAACAGAAACTACGCGACTGGATCCGGAGCCGATCAGACAAGCCAAAGTCTTTCCGGTCAGATACCCAAATGGCACTGTCGTTTTGAGCTCTGTGAGCGTTGACTTTGCCATTGGAGATCGGGACAAGTTGAAGACGATGTTTCGTGACAAGGTTGCTCTTTTGGACTTTGAGATGGATGAAATCCGCCGCCTTAGACCATTGATCGAATGGCTGAGACTCCAAGATCGATACTTGTCTAACTCTGTGGAAGAAAGTACTTTCATCTGCAGTGACTCGGAGCGTCCGATTTCTACACCCAACCGAGACCTCAAACGCAAGGCTTACCATATTGCTCGGTACGTACTGAAAGGGGGTGCATTTATTTCCATTTTTACTGGTCTCGAGATACTAATAACGGCTTATCCCGTAGTGTCGCTTCTACTTTCAATAGCCCTCGATTTGAGGACAACCCGCTCGGTCTCTATGAGCAGCTTCGCACAATGAGAGTCGTGGAGGTTGAAAAGATTTCATCTGTGTTAAAAATCTTCCAAAACAAACAGTCGTTCGAGATTCCAGTAGCAACCGCCAACGAGCATATCGAAGATTCGACAGGAAACCTCACGATTTATGTCCCAAAAGAGCGCAGAGCCCAAGAGCTCTGCTTCGGTTCAGTCCTTCCTAGGAAATTCGCGGCATGGCTAATGCGCTCGCCGAAGAGCCCTGCCGATGTACCAGTCGAAACGGACATAGTTAAAATCTTGACTGCAGTCTTTGCAAGTGAGAGATTCGTCCTTGATGATGTCCTCGACGACCAGGGAATCTTAACAGTGTCGTTCGACAACGAGGATGAAGAAGACAACAATGACGCGGCAGAAGAGCACCAGGTGGAAGATCAAGAGGAAGAAGGCCAAGAACAACGACTATCAGACAGTCGCCTCGAAACCGATGATACCTCTCCAGAACAACTAACACCCGATCGTTCTTCTATAAACGCTGTCACGCCACCTTATACTGGATCCTCTGGAACTTCGCCGGAGGGAAACCTTCAGGACACATTCGTCGAGGAGACCATCTCCCAGCGAAGCCATATGTCATATCAGTCTCATTCAGGAAGGGTACAACGCTCTTCTCAATCTGACTTGTCTCCTAGCTCACCACAGCCATTACACTACACAACCGACCATGCTCCTTCAAACCCACTTTCGGTGATGACCTCGCCTTCTGAACAGCAGTCTTCCGAAGACGCTAGATATCGCTCAATCCTAGACAGAGTCATTGAAAAGGCCCGGAATGCGGCATTACCATCCAGGGGGTCATTTGATATGACCCGTATGCGGAATGCTCTACCTGGAGGTGATACAGACGCTTACCAGAGTTTCGATGGGCTGGACGTCATGGGCCAATTTCGGTCAACCAATCAGCTAGAGCGCGACAAGAAGGTTGGGGCTGCAGGCGAGTTATATGTGAGCAACCTCACGTGTACATCGTAGGCTTTCGAGGTTAACTGACATATTCGTATAGGTATTCGAGCTTCTGTCATGTCTTGACTTGCCAAATTGGAACCGTTCGAATTGGCAAAGTACGATCAGATCGTACGTGACTATTCACCCAGACTACACGGATCTACAGGCTTGGAGAGGGAGGGAAACCGCCGACCTAGTCTATGTCGATGCTGAAGGAGACTTGACAAATACGCTGATCGGTTGTGGCTATCTTGACTATGATGAGTGGCATGGGGCGCGGCCCAAATATTACATAGAAGTCAAGACTACGACTGGGCCATGTAGTACCGCATTCTACATGAGCGGAAAGCAATACCAGCTGGTAAGCGTTTGGAGAACAATTGTTCTGATCACGGGCTGACTTTATACAGATGCAACAAGTTCACCACACCGAAGACCATTCGGAGATTTACATAGTCTTCCGCGTGTTCCAGCTCAATAGCGACGGGATTGGCCTGTGTGTTTATACTGACCCAGAGAAACTCAGGCAAGATGGGGGTCTACTGTTCAAGGGACAGGCGTGGTCTATTACCCCAGGACCAAACATGGGGTAGGTCAAGCTTAACGCTGGATGATCATACAATTGTGGCCACAACAGACAGCAGAAAGGGGAAACGAGAGGGACTTTAGGTACGAGGAACGAGGTCAGCAGTCTCCAGCATTCAGTTGATTAGGTAAATGTGGTCCATTTGGGATCAATTGAAGACAGATACCCAAGGCATTGCCATAGCCTACTGGTTTATTATCAAGCACGCATTCGAAGCACGAGTGCCCAGTTAGTTGGACATCTGAGGTTTACCAGCACGGATTACCCACCACAATAGATTGCGGCCTACATGTAATTGTTCTTGGGCACTGGCAGCAGCGATGAGAAGTTCTCCGACTTTGCAGTGCTCATTAGCTATTGCAGATGACAGCGCCGTAGAGCCATAATAAATTCTGGCGTTAAGATCAAAACGTCTTGGGGAAAGCAGATACTGCACCAGAGGCAGCCGCCCATCGCGACAAGTCAAGAAAAGAGCTGTATAACCGAAATCCTTTCTTTTAGTTATATCAAGAGCTGAAGACCTGAAGGGAGGCTGGATGATATCGACGTGACATATAGCTAAAGCGCATATAAGCGGAGTTCATCCGTCTTTTCTTCGCGTTGAAACGGCCGTATATCCGTAAATCGAGATCAAACCCAATTATCATGGCGTAACAGGCTTGCCCATGACGATGAGATACCAAGACATCGGGACAAACGGCACAGAAGCATACGCGTTGGCAGTAACGATTTCCACAATAAAAAACCATCGCAAACAAAAACAAGTTGAGGAAGCGTAAAAATAGAAAAGAAAACGCAACTATTTCCTTGTTATTTCTCCGATTCAGTGGATCTCTCTCGTTTCTGAACCTGTCCCCGTTCGCGTGTCGCTTGAAACCCCGGATTTTTACGTCACCTACGTCATATCGTGTTACACGTTTGACAAGGGGGTAGCTCTCAGCCCGGGAATAAACAAAAAGCAGCTCCCGTCTCTCTACCACCTTCTGTACCTTTATATCATTTCTTCATACCTTGGTTTGTTTAAGAGAAAGACTCTGAAATGGTGGGAAAACGTCAGTGGAATAATGAAGGCGCTCGCCATCGCGGCCGTCACGTCGGCGAAGAAGCAAACCACGATGAACACCCTCGCGATCTCGAAACCGGTCGATACTCATACTACGACCCCAACAAGAAATCCCGTCCCAAGCCCCGAATAATGCAATTCCAAGATGCAGCGCGCACAGCTCTCGAAGATGCTCGTCGCGGTGAGATCAAGCGCGCACTACTCCATGGCATCGATCGTCAAGGGCTCGAGAAATACAGAAAATCAGAAGAGGAGCTCAAAGCGATGAAGAATAAAAAACTCCGTGCTTTTTACGAGCAGCAGAACGAGCGACTTAATGATTGGCTCGAGGTCGACGCTGTGGTGATGGCGATAGCGGATGATGTGCTGGAGAGCATGAATCCTGATCCAGACCATGATGGGGACCAGGAGAGGTGTGGAGGGATCCAGCGTGTGGAGGGCAGGATTGGAGAGTTGTTGCCTGAGGAGGAGAAGGAGAAGAGGAGAAAAGCTGCGAGAAAAGCGAATTTGGCTATCAATATTAACGTGATAGCCAATATTCTTCTTCTGGCGGGAAAGGCTTTTGCTGTGTTTACGACGGGGTCGCTATCGCTCGTTGCGTCGCTTGTAGATTCAGCGCTGGATCTACTATGTACGCTTATCGTGTGGTCGACGAGTAGGCTTGTTCTGTGGCGGTTGCAAGCGATGCAGCGACGATTTCCAGTTGGACGAAGACGTTTGGAGCCGCTAGGTATTCTTGTGTTTTCGATCATCATGGTCATTTCGTTTCTGCAGATTCTGCAGGAGTCGTTCTCGAGATTGCTGAAGCACTCCGAGGCGGAGATTCTCAGCTGGGCTGCTATTGCGTCGTTGCTCGCGACGATTATCCTCAAGGGAGCTATTGGGCTGGGATGTCGACCTATCAAGACAAGTCAGGTCCAAGCCCTTGTGCAGGACTGCAAAACGGACGTCATCTTCAACACGCTCTCACTTCTCTTCCCACTGATCGGTTACCGCGCAAACGTATGGTGGCTCGACCCCGTCGGCGCAGGACTCCTATCTCTCTTCATCATATACGACTGGGGGCATACATGTTTCGAGAACGTGGTCCGCCTCTCAGGCGAAGCAGCAGACGACCACACGCTCAAGAAGCTAATCTACCTGGCTTATCGCTTCGCGCCGGTGGTAGCGGGGTTCAAGAACGTGACGGCGTATCATGCGGGAGATGGCGTCTGGGTTGAGTTCGACGTGTTGCTGGATGAGAAGACGCCATTGAATAGATCGCATGATATCGCGGAGACGCTGCAGTATTGTGCGGAGGGGTTGGGGGTTGTGGATAGGGCGTTTGTGACGACGGATTATGCGGCGAGTGGACCTTTGGGGCATGCGCTTGATTCGGAGTGGAATCATTAGGATGGGAGTTAGAATTGAGGAGAAGAAGGGGGATTTGTATGATATAGGTGTAAGATATGTGGTGTTGGGGTGAGCTTGGCTTATGGCATAGATTGCGAATCGGCTTGGTTGTGGACTTGGCGGATGAGATGCTTTCACATTTATGATGAGATAGGATGAGGTTGAGCATAGGCATAAGCGATTTGAGACGATAAAATGATGAGTACATAGAAACAATAGACATACTCGTGATCAAGCCTTTTTAGAGCTCAGTGTAAAATTGTGAGTATCCAGTTCCCTTCATTGACATTTGATGCCGAGTCTGCCATGCCGCCAAGTCGCGTGAGCATTCTTCTGAGTTAAACCTCGAGAGTCCCTCAGCATGGCTTTGTTATTGGCGTCTATATGAATCATCATGAGTAGGTGTTGAAGCTTATTAGAGTCCGGGGTTGTCATGATGAGCTAGTGGACCCTGACTTACACGAGGGACCTTGATGTCCTCATGATGCAATGTCCATCAGGGTACGTCCTCAACACCACAAATTACAGAAGCTATACACAATATAGGCTCCAAAATGACCACAAGGGTTCTCAATTCTCATGAGATGCTCCATGAGGGCTGAACCTGTCACCATATAAACCAGCATCCTCCCCAGACCCCTGACCTAACTCACACTTCAACCGCCATCACCATGTCCTCAATCCAAGTAGAGGAAGAAATCTACGACGTCCTCGTCATAGGCGCCGGCCCCTGCGGTCTCGCCATCTCAGCCCGTCTGCATGAACACACCCCCGCCGCCCTCTTCACCGACGAAGAACACCGTCGCTTCCACTGGATCTCCAAGTACGGCAACAAAATGCCCCTCAAGCACGTCCGCAGCGGTAAAATCTCACCTCCCAAGCACGCTGCAAAACCGCAGTACAAAATGTTGGTTCTTGATGCAGATAGCGACACGTGGATGGGTCGTTGGAACAGGTTGTTCAAGATGTATGATATCTCGCACCTGAGAAGTCCGATGCTCTGGCATGTTGATCCGCTTGATCGGGATGCGCTGCTGGCGCATGCGTATGCTAACGATAGAGCGGATGAACTTGTCGAGATTAGGAATTGTGTTGGTAAGGAGGTTAGTAAACATGGGAGGAAGAAGAGTGGACAGCGAGCTTGTGGTCGAAGGTAACCTCCCTTGTACTCCCTCACTGAACATCCTACTGACGTGAGTAGACAAGAAGCTCGTGTTGACATCAACGTCAGAGAGCGCAATGACTACTACAACCCCTCAACATCTCTCTTCTGCGACCACTGCGAAAAAGTAGCAGCGCGGTATAATCTCAGCTCAAACATGATCCGCAAAGAATCCCTTCAGCATCTGGACTACGATGAAGTAAAGGGTATTTCCATCGACGGCGAGAAACTCTTCACCGTCACATCCAACAAAACTCGTCGATATGCTCGTACAGTCGTGTTAGCAGTCGGTCCAGCAAACGTTGCCAAAATCCCCCGCATCCCTTCTATGCCCGATGAGCTCCCTCAGACATGTCACAGCATGCACATCACCGAGTTCCCAGATCCCATCGTCAAAGCTCGAATCGCTGCGAAGAAAACAACGAATATTCTTGTCGTTGGCGGTGGTCTCACATCTGCGCAATTAACGGATCTTGCTATTCGAAAGGGCGTCTCCAAGGTCTGGCATGTCATGCGTGGACCATTACGCATCAAGCATTTCGACGTTGGTCTTGAGTGGATGGGCAAGTTTAAGAATGCGAAGCAAGCGCAGTTCTACTACGCTGATTCAGACGATGAGAGGATCGAGATGATCAAGGAAGCGAGAGGTGGAGGAAGCATCACGCCCGTATTCCACAAACGACTCAAGAAACATCTCCTCACAAAGAAACTCGAACTCTTCACCGAGACAAGTCTCGTCGATGCGCAATTCGACGCTGAGAAGGGTACATGGAGCGTTCAGACCAATCCGCCCATTGACATGCCAGCCATGGACTACATGTACTTCGCAACCGGGATCCAAACAGATTTCTCCTCACTTCCCTACCTCCAAACAATTCTAGAGAAGTACCCCATCGAAGGACGCGGTGGCTTTCCCTGTATTAACAACGATCTAATGTGGAACGATGATGTCCCGCTCTTCATGATGGGAAGACTCGCTGCACTGCGTCTCGGCCCTGCGGCGCCGAATCTAGGCGGCGCGCAAGTCGGTGCGGAGAGGATCGCGTGGGCTATAGAGGATAGAGTTGCGAGGCAGGGGGAAGATGAGGGGGAGGATTATAGGAAGGGGTATTTATCTGGACATGGGAATATGTATAGTTCTTTAGCTTGTGAGTAGATGAAGTCACGGGGGTTCTTATTGGTTCAGCTGGAAGATACCCCTGCATTATCATCCCCGCACTGTTAGTTACCTACCGTAATGAACTACGCCTCAATCCTTCAACACCAACGCTCAACTTGTCCTCTGCATATTTACCATCGCATCCCCCTTCACCCTCTCCTCCAAATTCCCCGATTCAATCATAAATGGCTCGCACAGGAATACAAAAAGTCAGAACGGGCTGTAAAACATGCAAGTACGTAACTCTCCAACCAAACACATTCTATAAGTTTAACTCTCATTTCAGAGCCCGCAAAGTGAAATGCGATGAGACATGGCCGCGCTGCAAACGCTGCCTAACCACAGGGCGCACATGCACAGGCTACATCGCTCCACCCCCCGGTTCATTCTCATGGACTTCTCTTCTACGCATCAAACCTCAGACTTTACCTGTGTCCAACACAAAAGAAGTCCGCAGCTTGTCATTCTTTCATCACGTGGTCGCCCCCGTGCTCTCCGGTCCCTTCGATGGATCTTTCTGGACGTAGTTCGTTGTTCAAATGGCGCAGTCTGAACCAGCAGCGCGTCATGCCGTATTGGCCATAAGTTCGCTATTCGAAAGCTTTGAACCCACGAAGGAGAGCGTAGCTGATGAGTTTGCGATAATGCACTATAACAAAGCAATAAGTATTCTCACGCGCGATACAAAACCGTGTGTTGATACCGTCTTGTTGGTCTGTATGATGTTCATATGCATTGAGTTTCTCCGCGGTAATCGTGAAGCCGCGATTACACACGCCAGCCACGGCGTACACCTTCTCAACTCCGAAGGTCATAAATCCCGCCTCGCAAACACCTTTGCGCAAATGAGCGTATTCCCCCTCTTCTTCGTCGAAGTAGGAACCGACTTCCCCCTCCTCCAAGGCGACGAGGGCGCAGACCTAAAGAACCCGGTGTTCTACACGATAAGCGAAGCACAGCACGCCTTGGAGCATCTCAGTATAAGGATCATAAAGCTTGTTCGCGATGGAAATGCGTTTCGGCTACATGTCGTTGATGAAGCACCGCAGGAGTGGGTTCTCGATGAGCAGGCGGAGGCGAAGCAGGATCTTGAGGCGTGGGGGTTCGCGTTTGAGAGATTTCGGGCGTTTGGGGAGGAGCGGGAGGATTTACCGACGTTGGCGCTTATTACGAGATATAGACTTATGAGGATATGGATCATGAATTGTTTTGAGAGGGGGGAGATGGGGTATGATTTGATGAAGGAGGATTTTGTCACGATTGTGGACTGTGCTCGGAGGGCAGCCGAGTACCATGAGGCTCAACGTACGACACCAGGGAAGTTCATGTTTAACGTTGGATTCAACCCCATGCTTCATTTCACAGTATGGAAATGCCGGTACCTGTCTCTTCGGGTCGAAGCACTATCACTCATGCGCCGGCTGTCAAGTCAACAAGAAGCACTATGGGATGCAGCGCTGATGTATAACGTATCACGGCGTATCATCGAGGTTGAGCACGGCATTGATCTGGCGGGAGATTATGACCTTTGCGATGAGACATTACCGGCTGATGAGAACAGGGTAAAAGGGTTCTTCTTCAGGGAGAGTCCGGAGGCAGAGGCGATCATGTGGGATAAGAATGCCGAAACGGTGTATTTCCTCATGGCACATCCCGAGGGCGGTGTAATATACAGGAAGGACTACGTTAGGAACAAGCACTTGGTCTTAGATAGCGGGCAAACTTTTTGGATGTAAGCGAATCTGCGTTGATAGGGACATTGTTATAGATCCCTGATTTTAAATAGAATAATGCATTGCTGCCAACAGTGGCCCTTTTCATTCTAACACTCGATAGATCTCTAAGCGCGCTTGATCATTGCCTCACGATCGGGGCCAGTGCCGATGTACTTCACCTAGAAGATGTACGTTAGTAAATTGTCTTTTCCTATATCGGGACTCCGTACCTTGACTCCGACATATTCCTCAATGAACTACACAATTCATCAGTACAAGTCATTTTTTAAAAACAGTGGTCACTGTACCTCAACGTATGCACGCGCTTCTTTAGGTAGCTCCTCGAAGGACTTGGCATTTGTCGTAGGTGTTTGCCATCCTGGGAAATCCTTGTAAACAACCTCGCATTGATCCAAGATATCAAGATCAGCTGGGTATGATTCGATTTCCTGCAACAAGATCAGTGCCTCGCCATGAGGGAGGAAAGTGTAGAATGCTTACCTTGCCATCGATCTTGTAGGCTGTTGCGACGCGGATTGTCTCAAAGGTGTCGAGAACATCGAGCTAAAAGACGTCGGTTAGTATCGTAACAAACAGCTGATAAAACGCAAGTGCTTGCCTTGGTCAAGTTCAGAGCAGTGTAGTTGTTGATGTCATTGGAATATTTCAGGACCACCAAATCGAGCCTGCGTGGTGTTAGCGAGTCTCTGAATGAACGTGGTCCTACTTACCATCCGCATCGACGTCTGCGGCCAGTGGATGTTCCCTTGGCACGTTAGATTAAATGATTCAATAAAATTTTGATAGTGTCTCACCCATTCTCTTCCAATTTCTTGGAGCTTGGTTCCGACCCTGCATTATTAAATCAGCCTCATATTCGAATTCCTCAACGACGAGTTACATACTCTCCCAAGTCTTCAGTCTTGAAAGCTCCCGAACCCACTCTTGTCGTGTAAGCCTTGACGACTCCGATGATATCGGTGATCTTGGTGGGATCCAAGGTAAGTCCGCCGATAATACCGGCGAGCGAAGTGTTGGACGATGTTACGTACTGCTTCGTCAGCTGTGGTTGGTATGGGAGTTTGGGCTATGAAAACTCACAGGATATGAACCATAGTCAAGATCGAGCATGAGAGCCTGAATAAAAGGAATCAGCACTGCATCAACAAATTCAGACCAAAATTCTCACATTGGCTCCCTCAATCAGAATGGGAGTGTTGCTCTTTTGCGCTGTCTTCATGAAGGACACGCCATCAACAGAGTATTTGCGTAACTTCTCTCGGTACTCCTCGAACTGAGCAAGCTCCTCTTCGACGTCGTACTTGAAGAGATCTCCGTAGCGCTTTCGGTAGCCGTCGGCCAGACGTCGAAGCTTCTGCTCGAATAGCTTGGGGTTGAAGACATCAGCCAGTCTAATGCCACTTCGCTATTGGGATTTAGCAAGCCTTCCACAACGTAATCTCAGGTGTCGTCATACCGCAGCTTTGCAGCTATAAGAGGGTCCAATACCTGAAAACGTCAATACGAAGTCATCTATGAAGACATTTGCTCAAACAAACCGCGTCCAGTTGTTCCAATCTTGCCCTCTAGGTATTGTTAGCCGTGTTCAGTTGCATGCGCAACAAGATCTGGAACCAACCTCCGAGCTCCTGCTCCTCAAGTCCATCAGCGGCGATGTGGAGCTGTAGGTCGATGTGCACTCGGTCGGAAACACGAATTCTATCGTGAACCGCCTCAAGCCCCTTTTCCGATAGAGCATCCAGCTCCTTGAAGAATTGCGGCACGTTGAAGACAACTCCGGAACCGATGAAGTTCATGCTATTATATGTCAATTGACTCGATCGTCGGCTGCGTTTCAGTTAATGGGTTGATAGTACCATTTCGGGTTGATGAGTCCGGAAGGAAGCAAGTGGAAGCTAGCAGTCGATCAGTCGTCGAAGAACTCGTGGCTTGGACGTCTGTTTGTTACCTGTACGAAACTCCATTGGCACTGCTGGAGTTAATTATCCATTGATAAAAGACGGTTTTCGCCCAAAGATATGTCCAACTCACACAATAGAGTGCCCTGCGTTATGGCCTCCCTAGTATTGTTTTAATAAATGTTCGCCTTGGTCGATTGTGCTATGACTCACAGCAGCGCGCGCGCAGAGTTCGGCCTCCGGGGCAAGGATATCAGTCAGCTTTCCTTTCTACATCAAAGAAATGTCAGTATTTAATCTCCCATTGTCTCTCAATTGTATTGGAAAGACGTACGCCCTCATCTCCTATTAAACGCGAAGTATTAGCGCATCAAGAAACATCAACGCCATTGCCTGCGGAATCTTGAAGTGGAAGATCCGCGTAGCAAGGTAAAGCTGTAGCAACGCGTACATACCCCATTGGGAGCCAAGAATGATCGTGATGCCCATGTTAAAGATCAGAACAACAGTTCTCGGTGGTTGCGTTGTTATCGCTGTTGGAGAAAATCATGGAGATGTCATGCAGGAAGAAGAACCACCCCACCAAGACATGCCCCGCCGGATAATAGATACGCCTTACGCCGAAGTCCCGACCTCGGAATCGTTACGGTACATGAGATCCTCCATATGCCTGCCATTGAGAAGCTCTTCAAATAATCACCTTAGGTTCAATGCAGTCAATACTTTGGAATGATACTCCGGAGCATTATTCTTAATCTCAGATCCCTTTTTAGCCATTTCGATCTCTTGAATCAGGTTTAGCCTCTTATTGAAACCACTCTGCAAGGCAACCCCTGTGAGCTAGCCAAATCCAGTCTAGTTCTCATGTTCTTAAGGCTGAGTAACGGATCCTGGTTTCCAATCAAATTACGCGATTGGCCAGCTCGCATTTGACTGCGCAGTCTTTGGCGAGCATGCCATCCATCTCGCATTTCTACATGTCGGACTCAATGAGGCATTGCAAACAACCTCAATTATAGAAACAGAAAATATACTTATAAGGCCCCCAAATCCCATCTCATCATGGAGCTGTATCAATCTCAGTATCAACATTCAATATGCATTCTAATCTTGGAGCTCTTATTCTCTATCTCCTTTCGGGATCTGCTTTGGCATCAGCGATCCCTGCACAGACACAATCCCACGATGTTACCCTTGTAGCTCGTGCTGCTACAACAGAAACAGCTGCGCCAGAGGGATGGTTTACCACTACGAAAAACATCGCTACTATTGGAGGTACAACAGATAAATACGTTACCATTCCCGCCAAAACAATCTCAATTGTTGTCCCAACATGTGTCCAAACTCTTGAGCCCGATGAGAACGGATATCTTCCCCCAGGAACATGCAATGCCCACTGGAACTACTACCCCAGCTTTGCGGCTGCAGTGGTATTCGCTTTGCTCTTCGCAGCCCTTACAGGAGTGCATATTTGGCAAGCTGCTCGGTATAAAAAGGTCCGTACGTTTTACTTTTATTATGTGCTGGCTTTGGATGTAATAAGCTGACTGGTGCAGACATGGTGTTGGGTTATTATCATGGCGGGGATCTGGGAGACGATGGCGTTCACCTTCAGAGCGATAAGCACGAAGCATCAACAGAGTACAGGTGTACTCTTGACGTTTAACATCTTCATTCTGCTCGCGCCAATTTGTATGTCAAACCTACTGCTCCTCCATCGCATTACTAACAACGGCAGGGGTTAATGCGTACGCATACATGACTCTTGGCCGAATGGTCTACTACTTCATACCCACCCAATCCCTCCTCCGCATGCCGGCTGCTACTCTAGCTGCCATCTTCGTCGGTCTCGATATCCTCTCATTCATCGTTCAACTCATCGGTGGTAGTATGTCTGGACCTGGATCACCACCTGACGAGCAGATGAAAGCCGTCCACATCTACATGGGCGGCATTGGTCTCCAAGAATTCTTCATCGTCATCTTTGTCGTCCTCTGCTTCCTCTTCCAGAAGAAGATACACACGGTTGAGCGCCAACACCAGGGCATCAAAGCCTTTGTTACCTCTGACTGGGGCATGCTTCTCTGCACGCTATACTTCTCACTGGCCATGATATCCGTACGCATTATCTACCGACCCATTGAGTTCTCCGGCGGAATGGGTCAAGGCAACGCGTTGGTCACCCATGAGGTGTACTTTTACATTCTTGAAGCAGCACCTATGTTTTTGGCGCTGTTGGCGTTCAATGTCATTCATCCGGGAAGAATCATGACTGGTCCCAGTTCTGATATGCCTGGGCTGTTCTCGTTTATCAAGAACAAGATTCGGGGGAGAAAGGGAAAGCAGTTGCTGGACGATCGAAGCGACAGTGATGTTGAGTTGAATACCCGGTATGAGCCGACTAGAGAGGTTGGGCACTATGATACTGAGCCCCCGCGTTATGGATAAGTGACTCTAAATTGGTTTTAAGGTGGGGGAAACTTTTGCAAGTATGTGGAGGGGAATAATTTATTTGGGAAACTTGTGGTAGTCTGGGAGTTTGGGGTGGTGTGTAAAGATTTGGTTTAATGTTTGTCCTTCGTGTAGTATAGAGCCTAGAGATACCTTATTCCATTGCCTTCTTAAAATAACAAAACTTCCCAATGGCTTTGCCGCGAAATGCCTATGTGCAGTTTTATATAATTATGTTCAAATGTAGTTGAGGTAGTAGATTTAAAAAAAAGGTTGAGTATTGGGACAGCTTCAGGGTAATACTCATAACATGTATCTTTCGCCTCAAAATTTAGTCGCCCTCAGGAATCTCAGCATCGCCTCTAAAAATTAAAGTTAACAATCCTTATTTCTAGTTATATCAGCAATTGCAAAGCAAGATTGCAACTTGGAATTTATTTATCGGCTTTTTGCTGCGGATTGTCATGGTTGGTGATCCCTTGCTCTCTTTCTTGGTCTCAAGGTCGCGATACGAAAATCTGGGGATGTGGGCTTGTGGAGCTTCAATGAACCACAGCGTTGATGCGACGTCAAACAATATACTTGTACCTCTTCGGATGATACGCCACCAATTCATTCTGTGTCACAATTGATATGTCGCCATCCTCTTTGTTCTCGGCTCAATGCGGCTTGTGATTTTCGTTTCTCAAGCATGCGTTGTGATGTCATTCTTCTTGACGTCACCATCTCGTAGAGGAGCTTGACTTAAGCTCCCCTCAAGCTCCCAAGCTCAACTTGCAATAAACAAACCATCAACCAAACCAAACCAAAATCTCCAAATAACCAAATAATAAATTCAACAAACGTCAAAATGCGCTTCCCAACCATTCTCCGCCCAACAATGCGTCTCGCGCCTCGCATCCCCATCCGTCCCTTCCACGCCGTTCGCATTCTGCATCAAGACCAAGCCAAAGGCAGCAACGGGGGTTTCATCGACGGTCTCGCAGATGGAGAAGCCAAGGGACGCACAGGTGGCGGAAAACCACTCGACGCGACTTCTAAGAATGCACCTCCCCAGCCTAAAGTGTCGAACCAGAGTATCCCAGGCAACCAGACTGATGAGTTGACGGAGGAGCAGAAGAAGGAGGTTGAGGAGCACAATAGGGACTTTGATAAGAAGCATGATCGGGGGAATGTTGCGCCTGATGACAAGGTTGATAAGAAGTTCTGGGGCGGGGGGAGGCATGGGGAGAAGGACAAGGAGAGTGCGACACCACCTAAGGAGAAGTGAGGATGGAATGATGATGGTCTGGCTGTCGATGGATGGGCTGTAGGGAACTCAAAGACCCGCGAATGATAAGTATACGTTATTAATGGAGTCAATGGAACCAGTTTTACGCGTCTGAATATTGTCGTGACATTGTGTTTGCCCTTATCAAACAAGAAGCCCCTAATGAATTATTCGTTTTGCCATATTCTTGGTACCACAGGATAAACTCGAGACCCAAGGCTCTATCTTTAGTGCTCGTCTAGTATTTGTGATCAAACCCCTCAATTCGACGAATTATCTCTACTACCTTCTAGTATGGAGGCACGATAACATGGCTTGCCACTGTAAGACCAAAGATGGCGGGCATTGTGCCGAGTCCAGGAAGGATTCGAACGCGAAAAGTTGGGCATGGCAGCGTTTTCTTCTACCCCAAAGTGACTGATTCATAAGCTCGAGATTATTGCATGCCTACTGGATACTCACTTAAGAATGAGGATCTTGCCCAAGCGTCTATCCTGGGTAGCATCTTTGTTGCTACCAGCCTTGAGAAGTGGATCTAAGACTGGGCCATCTCCCACTACTAAGCCATTCATGGCCAACAACCTGCATTTTCAGCCAATCGCATAACACGGCTTAGTGTCATTCCTCGCAGGCTGAGCCGCATCTCATCCCCTATGCAGATGTTGACGAAGGACCTCGTTGCCTTTCTCCATCTCGGGGGTATATTTGCACGCCGCAGGTATGTAGTACAGGACCCCAGCAGCATCATAGTCTTCTTTCGCCGACTTGTCAAGCATCTTGCCATGTTTCGGCCCAAGGAACAACACTGCAGATCAAATCCAGCAAAGACCGTAATGCGGAACCCCTTGTGATGTGGATCGTGGGCTCGGCCTCAGGCTTGGCTTCCACCTCTTGGATTCTTATGGCGATCTGGAGTGATCGATTGTGCTGTAGGGGAGGTCTTTGCGCGCCTTGAGCTAATATATCGGTATTCATCATGATGCGCACTGCGTACCGCATATCGCTAGCGTTTGAAGAGCCCCCAGTAGTCCAGCTATGTAATAGCTTCCAACTGTCTCTAATTAGGTACCTTCGAGCTACTGATCTTCTAAGATGCTGTTCGGGTAGCGGCGAATAAAGTCAAAGTTTGGTCTTGTATCAGCCTCTGTAGGGATATGGTCTAGTCCGAGGCTGTTCTCCTTCTCCATTGCAAGCTGTCTCTTAACCTCGACGATCTCTCCATCGGCAGTCACTCGAGCTATGTAACTAAGAAGATCAATTGCATGCTGGAGCTGTTCATATGACCCGGGGCCGTATGCATATAAGGTACAACAGGGTGTGGACAACGCGGCGATGGTATTGGGGATCTCCTGGGAAGCAATCCAGTTGGTACTCAGAGTCATGTCTTCAGATAGAACAGTCATCGAATAGCGAATTTGGCCACGGTAGAGGGAGGCTGGGAGCTTTTGAGGGAGAGGGAAAAGAGGGTGTGTGAATGCGGAATTGTTCAAAGTAGGATTAGGATACCGAACATTGGAAAGGTCGGATCCTCTGGTATCGTTGTTGTGAGGCAAAAAGGAAAGTGAAGTGTCGGAAATACGCGATTCGCTGACTTCGATACATTGTCCTTAAATTCATGATTTCAGTAACAGACTATCATTTGCACAATAAATTGAAGCGACAACAATGTGCCAAGGGCAGTCATTGAGCTCGGATTCGCGAATATGCCAATAGTACATATAAAGGCTCACGCTGACGAGACGGCTCGTGGAGGGGAGTGGGGTTTGCAGAATAGCACGAGGGAAAGTGCAAGGCACCTATTTCATATATGAATGCCCAAGGTTGTTTCTGGAGGGATGGGCCATGGGTCACCATGATTCGCGAATGGTTCTGGTTGAAAACTCTGACGGTTAGGCTTTTTTCGCGTCCGGGCAGGGTTGAAAACAGATGGAGGAATTCAGACAAGAAATATTTCGCCCCGGCCGGGCTCGGGATGAACCAATAAGTTATGGTTCACACACAGCCCTGGCCAAAGCTGACACTGACACCTCCAACCCGCCCAGAACCTGTCAGCCCCCGCGATAAAAGCCTTGGAATTCTCAACTCTTTCATCAACATGCAGTCAGGTAGAACAAGCGACTAGTGTAGCATCATTCATCATTAGAAGTCCTCAGACATGGTGAGTATATAAAAGAATTCACTTTGCCTCCTTAGTACAGGACTCCAGGTCTGTAGTTCATCGACAAATCCAAACTTCATCACGAGTATATAGTCACAAATTACCCCTATCATGTCAAGCCCTCACCACATCAAAGTTCCCCATGGAGAGGACCCCTCGCCTGACATTGAGCAGCAAGATGCTTTCTCCTCAGAGCAGATGAAGAACTGGCTACGAGAGGGCCACAAAGATACGCCGTACTAGGACATTGATTCAATTGCTGCATCCAGCACACAATACAGCTCTGATGTCAACGTTGCGCCGTCTGATACTCCTGCCACGCAAGGTAGTGATAAGAAATTTTAGTCTAGGAAATCGTTCTGCTGGAGGTGTGTGGGCTTTCTCCACCATCGAGACTTGTATAAGCTAAGGTTATTCTTGTGGTTAGATATTGCTATTCCCATTGACCACCGTATACCCGAAATTGACCAAAAGGCATAGAGTCTATGGCGCCCAAGATAATACCAAACCCGGGCTCACTTCTTGAAACAATAGCATCAAGTAAGACGGGAGTACGCGGCCAGCTTCGTATTCCTGTTGTTGTTGTTCTTAGGAAAGAATAAGTTCTGCCTGAGGAAATAATAGCAACGAGTGTAGAACGCTACATGTTCCGACAGGACCTGGGGCCAGTGGTAAGGCCAGATTGTAAACATCTTAAGATAAGGTAGTCTACTACCACGGACGGTCAAGTCCACAGAAAGAAGTAAATGTTAAAAATGATAACGCCCTCGATACAGGTTCGCTTGGCCATTTCAAGACCTCACACAGTCGATTTCCAGATGTTGACTTGTCATGCTCCGTTACTAACGGATCCAAGTATCTGACTCACAACGGCCGACGTGTGTGGCCGATGAGCTGCTTCTGGTAAAGTTCTAGGTGCTGTGGATCTGTTATAACGGAAGCCCCACTCTTCGATCAGATTTCCGCGAAGGCTACGGAGTACGGAGTAAGGTACCGCTAGTCGCATGTGACATATTCCAGGGGTGTGTACCCTTGTTCCTCGACGCCTTCAAAACCACGCTGAATTGTTCCAGTACGCCATGATGGATGGTTCGCCATGCCTGGATGGGATCTTCGCTGACTAAGTCCTATTTACAATTCCAACATCCAACTTCATCTCGGAATGACTGGATGGCAGTTCTACCGAGTACGATATTATGAAGAGCCCCACCCTCCTCTTGGTTTCACTTGCTGTCACCTATCGCAAATGTTCATAAATGCCAGGCGTGTTTCTCTTGGTCCCATCTTCAAAGCTTTGACTTGGGTATTTAGTTGCACCCCCTGCTTGAGCTAACGGGTCGAGATATAATGCTGCATGTGCATCACCCGCATGGGCCTTTCAACCTTCTCCGCCGCCATAAGCCATGCAGCTTGATGTTTTGTGCAGGATGTTGCTTTAACTCAAAGCTTGGCAGCACTCGCCGCTCGCTTCAACAGTTCTTCACCGGCAGCCTCAACGGGTTGTCGATGTAACGGTGTCATGAAGCTCCCCCATCTTGGCGCACAAGTCCAAGAGCGTGTCAAAAGTAACTACCTACACCATAGAGAGCGGTAAAGCTGCCGCCGACGGAAAGGTTTGATGTATAGGATGTGAGGATCATTTCGATTGATACAATAAAAAGCATAGACAACCCACGATTGGAAGAGCTTTCGAGTACTTGCGGACTTTGCTACCCCTAAAGGTATCTTCCCACCGCATTCCGACTCGTCCGCGATAAACTAAGGTAGGCTGGCCTGAGCAAGATAGCGTTGTTCTTTTTTCCCAATTGGGACGTTTAGTTTAGATCGAGGCAAATAAATTGGGCAGCGGAATGGGTAAGGCAGGATTAGTTCATCTTTAATCCATCTTGTCAGCTTGTCCATGTGGATGGTTCCAATTGGGGCTGCTTTTTAAAAATGGGCCTTCCGTTAGTCTGATCCACGAGTAACGTCGAATACAGGGAAACCGGCCACACCTAGAAACCGGCCAGTATAGCAAAATTCGGTGGATACCTGAGGCCTACATGGACTTTTACCATAGTAAAATCCCAGGTGGCCGGTTTCTAGGTGTGGCCGGTTTCCCCGTATTCGACGTTGGGTTGTATTATATCTGAGGTGCAGGAGCCTATTGATATACTGCATGTTACCACCTTCTTGTAAACCAATCAGTAGTATGAGATTTCTGGACGCCACAGGGGTCTCCAATAAACAAAAGAATCGCCTGCCAATCAGAAATCACGACGAAGACAAAAAAGAAAAAGCAAAGGTAAACCTCGGGGCATGCATGAGGTGTCACCTGTGTCACTTGTGTCACTCCAGCCGAAAACCTAATTGGTCCTTTGGACGGCATGTCCTGGCCGACCTTGAGAAACACGACCTGTGAACGCGGATGTCTTTATTAGTACTAGGAAAGGAAGAGCACTTAGTCTCACGTCTTCAACTGTCGTCATAAGGCACATCGAGCGATCAAGTCTCAAGCAGGTACTCTTTGTTGGGTGAAACTAACCCTAAGTTGAATCCTGTTGTCCCGAGATAACCTCTTTCATATAAAAAACCGGATGGCATCCCCCAAGTCATCATGTTCGGTACTCAGCGACTATACCCAAGCACATTCTACTACACATCCTATCGCATATCATCAACCCTTTCTTCACCATGTCCAACCCTCACACTGTTCAAGTACCTCGTCAAGGGGACCCTGCACCCAACATTGCTCATCAGAGCACCGCATACCCAGAACGCGTGAATGTTTGGCTGCGAGAGGATCATAAGGATATGCCGTGGCATGACCTTGATTCGATTGTAACGTCTAGCAGTAACACATCTGAGTCCAACCCAAACATCAACGCTTCACACAACCCCGCCACTCAGGGCAGTGCCAAGTAGACTCCTGTCTTGAACATGCGTTCCGATGCTGAGGTATCGTTGATGTCCCCTTCTGTCCGAGCATAAACATAACTGACATGATCCATGTTCGTAGTCAAGCGTCAAGTCGACCCCCTAGGCCACATTACTTCGCAAATCATCGTCCTGCTCGAAGCACTCAACGCAGTAGTCGACATAGTCACGCAGTCCCCGGAACCCAAATGACAGCCTGAGAGACACATAAGATGGATAGTTGAATACAGTGGAAGTCAAAGTCTCTGTATTGGGGTGGGCGATTAAGAGCTTGCTAATTCAACATAGTGAGGCTCGGGATATACATGTACATCAACCTCTCTGTGGGGAGGGATAATAACACTGTTTAGTTTGATCAGTACTCTGACAAAACAGGAACATGTAGACAGAACAAGACGTGTTGGTGGGTATCAGGAAACTTATAATGGAATCATACAAGCATTCTTGTCAAATACAATCTAGCGTGAAGTTTGTAGGTCATCATTTGGGAGGGGGTAGTGTTGTGAATGTGATAACATAAGTACTTACTCAGCATGAATATGTCCATTGGGATTGAACGAACATTTCGGTTCGTCCATCCTACATCCTCATCCGTACTCAATGATCATATCAATCCGGCCCGCGCAACCTTTACGGCCGGGCTAGTCCAGGTGAATTGGTCCCAAAAATTTGACCGATCGTCCCGCGAATGTGGTCAACAAGAGCCTTGATCATGCCCTGAGGCTTGCCTCTTCCACCAAGCCCCTGGACAGGCTCGGTACCCATCGTCGGGAGAACATTGTCGCCAGCGGATAGACTAACGAACAACGCGAATGGCACGAGCCAAACGCATAGACCGAAGTACGACGCGATTTGCGCGAAGCTAGGAACATCGGCCTTATCGTAGTACGAGGTACGTTGGTACGCGCGCGACTGCGTATCGGAGAAATGACGGAACCAAACATAATGATTGACCAACACGAGAACTACATCTCGTTAGCAAAAACCCCAATTTGCCCACCCATCAAGGCAACATACCACACGATGCCAGGAACAACGGATCCGACAGCTTCACAAAAGGGAAGTGCCTCATATTCCCCAGGTACACCACATGCGACACGATCGTCAAGACAGTAGCCCAGAAGGGCAGACCATCAACCAGCCATAGAACCGTCTGAATGCCAATGACGCTGTAGATAAGACGCGTCAGGAACCGCTTCGCGATAACGCTGTGCTCCTCGACGAGCTCGGACAAGTAGTAGAGACCCGAGGCGATAGCAAGGGTCAAGAAGCAGAAACCCAGGAGGGTTCCTATGTAGCCGACAAGAGGTAGAATCCACATTTTCTTTTGCGTTGCGTTGTGTTTGGGCGCAAGCAATGGTTTGAGTTGGAGCTCACATGTTGGAAGGAGGGGAGATTGTTATCTACAAGAGGTTGAAAAGGAGAGTGTTTTGGACACGGTTTTAACTACCAATCAGTAGCTCCATACGTCGGCGAATAGATGCCCCGATTCCGATGATGGTGGGGTTGCCGCTAAAGAAGTTAGAAAAAGTAGTTTTTGCTCAACACCAGGAAATCGGTGATAAGGTGCTGCTCCAGGCTTCGCGACCCATTCATTTATTACAATTCCTTTTCCGAAGCTGGAGATCTGGAAATTCCTCGAAAGTCATTTGACTTACAGCCTTCACCATGTCTCGTCCTGAGGATACCCAGTATGCCACCACAACCCCGCCGTCATGCCCCTCAAGCTCACAGTAACAGTGCCGCCGACGTCCACTATGACGATACCGAAGCGCGCAAGTACACAACAAGCTCTCGAATCCAAAATATCCAAGCCTCCATGACACGGAGAGCCCTAGAACTCCTCGATCTCAAGTCGCCATCCCTCATTCTCGACGTCGGCTGCGGCAGTGGTCTCTCCGGCGAGATCCTCTCCTCAGTCGAGCCCGAAGAAGGCGGCCCTCACACATGGATCGGAATGGACGTATCACCATCAATGCTGGACATTGCACTACAGAGAGATGTAGAGGGTGATCTCATGCTAGCAGACATCGGCCAAGGCGTACCCTTCCGAGCGGGTACTTTCGACGCAGCCATCAGCATCTCCGCCATCCAATGGCTCTGCAGCGCCGAAACAAGCGATACATCACCCTTCGGCCGCCTAACCCGCTTCTTCAACGGTCTCTACGCATCCCTCAAACGCGGCGGCCGCGCAGTCTGCCAATTCTACCCCAAGAACGACGAGCAGCGCCACATGATCACCCAAGCCGCAGTAAAAGCCGGTTTTGGCGCCGGTATGCTCGAAGACGACCCGGGCACCAAGAACCAGAAGCTGTATCTTGTTCTTACCGTGGGAGGCGGTGATGTTCAGAAGAATGGCGGTGATATTACTGGTGTTGTTGAGGGTATGGAGGGTGTGGATGTTGAGGATGCGAGAAGGCAGATTAAAGCGCATGCTCCGAATATGTCGAAGGGTAGTAAGGCGTGGATTGTCAAGAAGAAGGAGCAGATGGAAAGAAAGGGAAAGATTGTCAAGGCGACGTCGAAGTACACTGGACGAAAGCGACGGATACAGTTTTAGGCTTGTGGACTGGTTTGGCATTGTACGGCGTTGGGTGGGAAAATCTTTCGTTCTAGACCTTTCAATTTGACACGGATACCCTTTGAAGCATACAGCTCAATCATTTAGGACCTCGCAAGGACACCCTTTGAAGCCTACATCAAGAGTATTCTGCTTCTCGAGTTGCACTCGTCTTAGACGGCTGGCCAGAAAGCTTCTTCAGCGTCCAAGACATCATGCCACTTCCCCTCAACCCTCTTAAACAGCTTCTCCTTAACGTCCTCGCCCTTCTCCTCAGCAAGCTTGTTAACAGCATCATCAATGATCCTTCCAAGCTCATCCACAAACTCAACAAACTCCTGACACGTCCAGTTGTTGATAAACTCCTTCCTCACAGCCCCACCATCCGCATCATTACTCCCATCATCATCAGACAGCTGCGCCTTAGCCCACGACCAAGCATCAAGGTAACACTTTTCCGTTCCCCAGTAAATCACCGCAGCTTCAAGCCAAGGAAGTTCTTCCTTCTCGTTAGGAGATACAGAAGCGTAGAGAGCTTCCCAGCGTCGAAGACCTTCTAGCTTGGTGCATGAGTCGACACGGCCATCCTGCCCAGTCTCGAGATTCACGTTAATTCCGTATTCTGCTGCTGTGTTGATAAAGACTTTTCTTCTCGGCGGATGTTGACCAGAGCTGCGACGATCCAGTCTAGAAGCTTTGTTGTAGCTCCAGGATCAACGTTGGGTCGCACGGTATCAGGGTACTCAAGAAAGCTAAGAAGACGACCAAGACCACGGCAGTAGCTGTGGATGTAGAGACGATCGTTTGCAAGCCAGCGGCCAAGGAGCTCTTTTGATGCTTTTCCGTGACCTGCGAGCTTGAGGAACTCAGACTGGGTAGCTCGCTTGTAAGCTTGCTCGTCTGAGACGAGAAGCTGTTGGGTTAGGGAATAGGCCATGATAACGATTAATGAGGTATTTCCTCAGGTTGTTGATGCGGAGATGGCTTCATGGTCTGACGAGAGCTTGGCAGGAATTATGTCATTGTGAGAGGATCGGTGTAAAGTTGTTCCAGCTGCAGGATGTTGGTACTACGGAGTCCAAGTCGAGTCGGGTCCGACGTGAGATCTGTATGAGGCTATGATGTACGATCTTTGGTGTTTGTGAGATTAGGTTATTTTGTGTATTGTTGCGCCTTGTGAGACATTGCTCTGATCGTCAATTGTGCTGTAACGGGAAACTTCTCGAGTCAATTGAGGTGCAAGATACTTCCTATGATGAAGACCGTATGCGATGACTTACACGCTCATTGATGGCTACTGTGCTTCTCAACCTCTCGTTAGTTCTCTCGTCAGCAATGATGATCAACTTCTCGGGCCGTGTACTCGGCTGCCCGGCTCGTCAAGTAACTAGACTGCCCTCAAAATCGATAGTAGCCTATGAGAAGCATCCATTCCCATTCAAAGTCCATAGATGCTATTCTTGGGAACGGACTCTCGGACTCTCGGAGCCTCCAAGAATGTGAAAACCCAGCATCGACGGAACATTCATATCCCCGGAGTTAGGACCGCAGTTGATCTTCAACGCCATGTAATTTCCTCCCCAGCCTCATCCATGCCAACCATGTGTCCAAATCGTCCATCTCTTCCACCACCAAAAGCTTGGCAACGTTCTATAACCCGCTAATCGTTCACAAATTGACATCCAGCACGATCAACTTCCTGGTTCATTCTGCTTCAACCGTTGCGTGATCACCGGTATCCCCGTTCACGTTATTTTTTCTGCTGCGTCCCTTAATCTGGGGAACGAACGGCAACGAAGCTTTGCCGACAGGGATTATGCAGCCCACTTGGTTTAATTAACGATGGCATCCCCCACAATAAGGGGCTTGTGTTGATTGCCGTCAGCAGACGAAGAAGAAACAAGCAAAATTGATATTGCGTATGTTTGAGATTCTGGAATGGACAGTTTCAGGTTGAGTTGTTGTCTTTTGGTCTATGCTGATTGTGCGGTGAGTTTCACGGCGCATTGATGGAAGAGGTGAAGCATTGAGATGCTAAGCCGAGGATTTAGTCGTAAACTATTGATAGAATGTCGATCAGGTACACGTAACATGATGTGACAAGACCAGTCTAGATCTCGTATCAAATCCTCTGTAGCCCCGATTTCGAGAGGGTCAATTTCACTGCTCACGAGATGCACCCCTGATTTATAGGGACCCTAGTAGCATCGAGGGGGGCTGAGCCTCTGAAACATGGAGCTCTCGGAAGCATGTCATTCAACTCAAGGCGCATCGTCAGTCTTGCATTGGCCTTTTAATGAATGCCTCTTGCCCTTGGATGCAATAAACACCCCTTCCCTCTTTTTTCCTAGGTTTTGCTCCCCTCTTTAGCAGACTTGACTTGACTCTTGATTGTTTCTTTTATTTTGCTCAGAATAAACAAACTGAATCGTTAATTTAATTTTTCTATCGCTCACTCACTCACTCACTCACTCACTCACTCACTTACTTTTTATCATGATTCTCGACAAGGAATTAGGCGCCCTTGCGTCTCGCGCTGAGGGAATGGGTCTCACACGAGTGCTCCCAAGAGGAGCCAAGGAAACATGTCACGATGATCAATACTCGGATACCTGCGAAAAGCCCAATATCAGCACAGGCGAGATCATGCTGATTCTCTTTATCGCCAGGTATTTATACCCCATATCTCGCATATCGGTTAATATTGTCTTGGCTGACCTCATTCCCGCAGCGCCGTTGTGGCCCTTGGCGTTATCGCCATGCTATGCTTCCTCCATCGCCGTCGCAAGCGTCTGGACCAACTCGAAGACCCGAAGGATTTCCAAGAACTCGACGACTACGGCATTGCGCCGATCAAGCAAAAACCAGCAAATATGCCCCGAGCACCACCGCCGACGTATGAACGATCGCAGGACAAGAAGGAGATGAATACGGCTTCGCCTGCGACTACGAATGAGAGTTGGGGACGGGGGAGGGACTCGACTGATTCGTTAACGCCGTCGCTTCGACAGGCGATGGGGGTGACGCCCCGAGATACATTGGCCAATCACTAGGGAGGCATTCCACTGTGGACGGTGGGCGGATGAGCTACTGCAGGTGTCGATCGGTTATGCATAATCGACCTGAGGTGCCGGGTGTTTCAGAGATGCAGCTACGCGATAGTCGCCGATTTACAGAGGGGGTAAACAAAGATTGGCATGTCTTTACGATGGCGTTTGGGGGATCAATTGGTATGGACGGCGTACGGGCTTTTTGCCGGATGGGCGTTCTTTTGGTTGGGTTTGGACTACCTTGCGCATGACTAGCGACAGTTTCCTTGACAATTCGAGAATATTTTGATACCTGGTTGCTGGCGACGCATCTGTGATGGGGAAGGAATTGTGACATTCTCACGCTGGTCTCAGTTGAGAAAAGCCTTGCAAAACTTGAGCTAGACTTTTCCTGCCTGTGACATTTGCTAGGCTTTCTCAGACTCTCTCTGCTTGCTGACTGAGATCAGAAACTTACTACGCAAGACCAACATGTGTGACGAGACGCCTTAGACGAAGAGGGTCTTCGTATGTGTGACCTCTATCCAGTTTCCTTCAATTCAGCTGATCACACGCCTGAAGTGATGAGGCGCTGTGTAACTCTGTTGTCAGCACACTTTGAGGGAATATGCTTTTTTGACGACTGTGATACACTCGTAGGATTTAGACCTCGTGTGCCCTAATAGAAGTTACGCAGATCCCGTGAGTCATAAAGTCAAACACACGAGTTACAACCTCCTACTTCTCCTGTCAAAGCAAACACATCGTAACGTTTCTTTCTTCCAGACAATCGTTGCTCACGATGGCTTCCAGTTGCAACCAGAACAGCAACGATACACCACATTACTTACAAATCTTTAACCCTCCTCTTGAACCGTGTGGTGACTTTCACCTGTTTGCGAGCTTTCCTGATGATATCCGCTGGCTTGTTTGGCAACATTACCTCAGTCACGAGCGATGGATCGATATTACCTTGAGACCAGGTAGTTTCACCGGCGAACGAAAGGAGCAAACAAGCCACCAGAACTATGAGATCATATTGGACCACCGCCGTTGGAAGATAAGCAAGCTCTTCCGAACCACGTCTGAGTCACGCAGGGCTGCTTTGGCTTTTTACCGCGTTCAACTACCATGTTGGTACGAGAGGAAAGATAAGAGCATGGTAAACAGCACGCTCTATGTTTGCCCTGAATTGGATACCTTGATGCTTAACTGCTTGGAGGCTTTTGAGGGCTTTGCACATGACCTTTGGACTTATGACTCTCGTCGCGTCGGGTTGGTCAACCTCGCGTTGAGAGTGGGATGTCCAAAATACGCTATCAAGTCACCGATTATACAGAGCAGCGACGTTTCTGTCTTGAGAGAAGGCTTGTCCAGAGTTGAAAGGCTGACCATGATGAACCAGAGGGGTATTAAAAAGCCGGATTGGGACTTGCCTCCAGGACCCAGCAACACCTGGCGCTCCAAACAAGCTGTTCCCATAAGGGGTAGTATTCAGAGCTTCAACAGACTACCATGCGACCCTCGATTGCGTGATGAGCATCTCAGGCGAGTCTTCCTTGGCTACTGGGACCCTCGTCATTCGTTCAATCACTGGTTCAGAATCCTCTCCAATCTGGGGGTACAACACGAGCATAAGGTCATCTATCAGTTCGGCAGTCGTCGTGGAGCCTGGATCAGCCATCGGGACAGGTACTTTCCTACCATATCTGACCGCAAAACCGCTGCTGAATGGGTTCGGCGTGACAACGACGAGCTCCGAAAATGGTTTGAGAGCTTCTATCAGTCACCAGAACTCGAATGTCAAATAGACCATGGGATTACCAGACTTTTCGAACCATCGCCCCAGCCGGTCATTGGATTCTGGTTGTTCCCTATGGAGAGTGTCTTTACTTCAGATGACTTTAACCTTCATGATACAGAGACTCTATCGGCACACCCAAAGGCAGTTGATATGTCACAGCACATGCCGGAGCTGTGCCTGGCAAACATCTATTGACAGTGGCTGTGGCCAACAAACACTTGAGCTTGGTGCACTTTGAACCAGGACATATGATCCCACGCTATGAATCACCGCGAAGAAAGGTTCCCCTGGCTCTTATGGATCATCGTCCGATCCCGTCTATAAAAGGCCATTTTCATCCCCAGTCTGAACCCATTTCATCTCATCTTCCTATCATCACATCACCTCATTTACAGCCACAGTAACAATAGCTAGCTACCTATTCTGATCATGTCAGGACAAGGACAATTCTCCACGGCCCAACAGACCGCCAATGCACATACCAACAGCGACGAAGTTCTTATGGATGAGTACGGCACCGGCTCCGGGACCGATGTTCTTTACACGGTTGGCCTAGCTACTTGCGTTAGAGTCGCAGTAACAGGCACATACCCTGCTGGGTCCCGCGGCGGCAATGATCGCTTCCTCGCACACATTTCCGAGACCGAACCTCACGCAGCCCTTCAGGGCCTCATCAACAGCGTCAACGAAGCGAAGCGAAACGGGATGAAAGTCGACAAGGCACGAGTTGTGGTGGGGGATTACTCCCTTAACCCTGGCTTCCCCAACAACGCCAAAGAAGAGGCCAACGATCAAGACCAGGATGAATTCACGGCCAAAGTCGGTGGAAGCATTCTTGCGTTAGTCGGTGGAAGTGGCAGCAAGAAGCTCAAGCGCAAGACTCATGCCGAAAAGAAGGTCTACGAATTGCGAATTGATGGGCACAAGAGAATTCATTTTAAGTGGGAAGAAGGGGCAACATATGAGAAATCCGACTCGGAGGAGGATTAAGGCCGCAGAATTCCTCTAAACTTAGGGTCAATTATTCCATAGTTTACCTAATCTATCCTAAATTCTTCTAAGCTTTATCATGATTATTTTCAATTAACCTAAACTCTTCTAAGTTTATAGACTTTTAGCATTACCCCTAGTTCTCAAGTCTAATGGCTCCATTATTGTATGACACAAGGCGTGGTCATGATTTATGAAGAACTGAGAATAGCGAGAAACAATGTAAATCCTTCAATCTTCGGCGGCCCAGTTGACTAGCAGCACATCTAATAAGCATAAAACAGCGTAGCCTCAGAATCGGTCTGTCTGATCTTCCTGTTCTGCCTGACCAGCATCCATCTCATAAGCCACACTCCAGCAATACAAGCTACAGCAAAGCCAGCACTGCTTGAGAGCGGAAGCACATACCGTGGTGCGTCAGATTTGGGCCAGAGGTACTACACGAGTTAGCGATTTGTACGAAGGACAAAGAGTGAAGGACACTTACAGGAGTCCAGATCAGACTGAGTGTGGCACTGACGTTGGCGAGAGCTAGAGCAGAAGCCTTCTTCTCCCTTGTCTGTCCACATGTGTTGCCTACCCAAGCCAGAAGAATAGAATTGACACCATAGGTGCCAATAGTGAAGACACACATGGCAAAGTATCTTGCACCAACGTTCATGGTAGCGCAAGCCAAGACGAAACCAAAGGTAGCGACAATCTTGGAGATGGTGATGTGCCAGGTACTCTCGTTAAAGTGACCAGAAGACTTGGCCCAAAGAATAGAGAGTGCACCGGCGATCAAGAAAGGAGGGCAAGTAAGGACGAGAGTAACTGTGGTGTTGAAGCCGAGAGTGTTGACGATGGTAGGGAAGAAGTTCTTGAAGCCGTTGGTTGCAAGGTGAAGATGCTGGAGCACGATAAAGACCCAGACTTTCGGGTCAACGATGGCTTCGCGCAGACCACTCCATGGATTGCCATCGCCCTTTTGTCCGACTGTATCTCTTAGAACTCGATCATGCGCAAGTTGACGCTGCTCAGGTGTGAGCCATCTCGTCGTCAACGGTTCATCAGGAAGAGTAAAGCACGCCACGATAGCCACAACAAACGTAACCGCACCCTGAAGAATAAACAACCATCGCCAGCCCTTAATCCCAGCCAATCCATCCATACCCTCAAAAACACCCGCAGCAATCAAGCCCGCAAAAGCAGAAGCCAGGACATTACCCGAGTAGAGAATACTAATCCTCGTCGCCAATTCCTTCCTGGTATAAAACGTCGACAGCATGTACAGCGCACCAGGGTAATAAGGAGCCTCCACAATACCGAGGAAGAAGCGTGTTAGAAGAGCGCCGGTGTAGTTTTGGGCTACGGCGGTAAGGGAACTGACGACGGCCCATGCCATCATGAAACCGCCCATGTACCATGATGGTCTGACGCGGGTGATTATCATGTTGCTGGGGATTTGGCCGAGGACGTAGCCGACGAAGAGGATTGAGACGGCGGTGTTGTACTGGGAGCCTTGGAGGTTGAGGTCTTCTTCGAAGCCGTTTAGGCGGGCGAGGGTGATGGCGTTGCGGTCGAGGTAGTTGAGCCAGTACATCAACCAAAGGGTGGGCTAACAGGTCAGTCAGAGAAGAGTTCAGCAAGTGAAGACAAGACTTACCATGATCCATTTATCGAGCTTCTTGACGAGTTTAATCTCTTCAGGATCGCTCTTCGCTACAGCACCAGAGTAATCACCATTACCCTTCTTATCAAGAACTTCAGCAGAGTACTCCTCATGAGCAGCGTTTTGCTTCTCAGCATCAAGGGTCTCAACGCCCATCTTGTGATCTTGGGGTGTCATGATGGTCAACTCTCATACAGACTATCTCAGAGAACTTATGAAAGAGAATGATGGTTGATGCGAAAAAGCAGGGGAATGATGCGGTATTTGAACTTATTCTCTGAACCTGGGTTGTTCCCCGCATACCCCAGATTTTGGATATCCGGGGGTGGGATTGTTGAGGGGATCACCAAGAGGCGAGGAGCGAGAATATCCTGGTTTCGGGGACGGGGCCGATGGCCGAGTGTGGTTTTGCCAAGACGCCATTTTGGGGGAGCTAGATTGTCATGGAGGAGGATTTCTAGTGTTGAGTCAAGACACTTGTGTAAGTGGGTGATGATATGGAGGATAACGATATCCGGGGTAACATTTGATGAATCAACTACGTTTTTTAGAGTCTAACTAATAACTCAAAAAGTCCAAATTACCGAGAGAGTAGAATTGCTCTCTGTTATACGAGCGGAAATAAACATCCAGACTCATCGTCACACCACGATGCATCCATCATCATCAACGTTGCAGTCCCAACCCCACGAGTCAGGATTAAGGTAACAATTAAGCTTAGTTCCCCCAATCCCACCCATCAAGTCACCTAAAATAAAACCCGCATTCACTAACCGACGCCCCATAACTTCTCCTTCTCAAGCGGGGTCTCTCTCCATCATCATCTCGGCCTCGGTCTCCGTTGCCATGCCTTCAAACGCCTGCGACAGATGTCACCGCCGCAAAGTCCGCTGCGACAAGATCCAACCTCAATGCGGGCCCTGCAAACGCGCTGATGTCGCTTGTGAATATGCTGTTAGTGAACATCAGTTGAGGAGGAGGAATGTCCAGAAGTTGGAGAGGAGGATTAGGGAGCTGATGGATTGTAATGAGGGTTTGACGCAGCAGTTGAGACGGTCTGAGGAGGTGACTAGACGATCTGAGGATGTGGCTTTACGGTCCGAGGGGGCGAGGAGATCTGAAGATGCTGAAAGAGCTGAGAGAGCTGAGACATCGGTGTTGCAGGATAGTCCTGGGGATGGAGAGGTGGCTGAGGAGGTTATTCAGATGAGTCTCATCGCAGGCGGAGGCCATCACTTCGTCGGTTCAACAAGCGGTCTTCTCCTCGCCAACCTCCTCCAATCCCGCCCTCAACCATCCTCATCCCTCACCACATCCTGGAAACCAAACTCCCTCCCCGGCCTAACCTCACCACAAACCAACTCCGGCCTCCCCCCCAAATCCCTCGCCTCAGAACTCCTAAAAGCCTACTGCAGCCATGATCATCTCTGCTACCCCTTCCTCTCCACCAAATCCCTCTACCGGTCTCTAGACGCCGTGTACGAAGACTCCAGCGCCAAAGATCCCGTCGATGTCTTCTTCGTCGACATGACACTCGCGATTGGCACGGCGCAGGTGCACAAGTTTAACTGGAATGGTGTATATGATGCTGAGACGCACTATAACCGTGCAATGACGAGATTAGCTGATGTGCTGGCGAGAGATGGGATTGAGAGGTTGCAGGCGCTGTTGTTGGTGTGTCAGTATAGAATGGGCACGACGTCGAGTAATACCACGACTAGTGTTTGGCATCTCATCGGTGTTGCGGCGAGGACGTGTCTTGAGATGGGGCTTCATCGAGCAGCGACGTATGCGCTTCCGCGGACGTTGGATGATGCAACGAGGAAGATGAAGGAAGAGGAGATGGAGACGAAACGACGGTGTTTCTGGAGTCTTGTTGCGCTGGATCGCGTGACGAGTCTTGCGCTTGGAAGGCCTTTGGCTCTACAGCTTGAAGATATAGACGTTGATCTTCCCCCTTCGTCAACGGCTGATCAGCTGCCCGAGGATAGCAGTCCTCTCTCATCAGCGCCCTACGGAACACCTCAATACCGCGCTGCGACTTCTGTGTTTGTCCACATCGTTCGGTATCGCCTCATCTGCGGGAAGATAATTAACGCCCTGCATCGCAGCGCGAAACACGTCACGTTTCCGAACACAAGCTATGAGGAAATGCGAACAGCTCTAGCGAGGGAGTTACAAGAGTGGCATACAGAAACAGCAAATCTTCCCCTTGTTAAGAGCGACACAGCTGCTTCACCGGCTAGTGGTTCGAGTTTCCGCTCCGAGGAGTGGTATAGACTCTTATACCACAACGGTATGCTCATGCTCTTCCGGCCGTCCCCGTGTTTGAACGACGCAGCTGTGAATAGTCTCGCGCTACAGAACATTTACGACTCTGCAAGGGAGGCTATAAGTCTCTATGCAAGTCTCCACCGATCGCGAAAGTTGAATTATTCCTGGATAACGATGCATACCGTCTTCTTAGCCGGCCTATCCTACATCTTCGCCCTACGCCATCACTTCTCTGGTTCTGAGCCTCAGCGCGCGAGGTTACACACAACACCCACGATAAACCAAGTCGTCAACGACACGAGGGCTTGCTCAAAAGTGTTGGTAGCTGTTTCGGAGAGATGGGACCTGGCGAGGAATTGTTCGGATTTGTTTGATAGGCTGAGTGATGCGGTGGTAGCTGATGTCGTGGAGGCGAGCGTTGCGGCGCCGGTGCAGTTTTCGGCGGATTTAGCGGGTATGACTGTTGATAGTACGTTTAGGGATTGTTTTGGGGATTTGCAGAGTTTGGGGCTGGATGAGTTCCATAATGATGCTATTTCGCAGTTGAGTCAGGAGTGGTTTTTTGGGTTGGGGGGTGAGAGCCATCCGTATTATTAATAGTAACCGTGCGTGTACTTTATCAAGGTACTTATTTTTATTGAAATTTTCTGCATGATATTAAGTACTCAGTGTCTATATTCTGAATTTAGCTCGAAGCTGGGCTATTCCACTGGTGATTGAGTGATTCTTGCTCTGCCATCGCATTCAGGCCAAAGATTGTAGAGGTGTAAATGCATCCAGCTCGTAGACAATATACGGTATGCATATCAATGTTCCCGAATAAAATAAGATAAAAAATCTAAGCCTATTGCTTCGGAACGACCTCACATCATGTTCCATCTCATGTTGAGCAAGTGAATTGACGGACTCGGTCGCCGAAGCCGAAATGCCAGGCCCGTGTAAGTGGATCGCCACTCGGCGCCGTGTCCGTCAATCCACAATCCACCGAATGCAGTCTTATGATAAGTCATGAGAGACTCAACATCCTGAATGATCCGAGATATTACACAATTAAGAATCCCTATATTCCGACGGTCCACTAGTCGAAGAGTGTTTATCAAGAGCCGCAACCTAACCTGATTCCATCACTCTCAGTTCACTCCAACTTTCACCTCAGTTCATCTCACATATACTTCATATACACATTGAACATCACTTCACTTCACACAAAATGTTAGACAGACCACCAATTCGCATCGGCAACGTCTCCGGCGCAACAGGCGACCATCCCCACGCAATGTCCCGCATGGTCGGCTCCGGCAACGTGCACGTCATAACAGGAGACTGGCTCTCCGAGATGAACATCGCCTGGAACGCAATCACCAAGCAAGAAGTAGACCCCAACCTCGGCTACGAGAACGGCTTCTACGAGCAACTCGACGAGTGTCTCGATGATATCATGCAGCGCGACATCCGCGTTGTAACTAACGCTGGGGCATTGAACACTGATGCCCTGTATGATAAAGTCAGAGCGCTCTGTGAGAAGAGGGGGTATGGGGATTGTGTTGTTGCAAAGGTGCTGGGGGATGATGTCTCGGACGTTGTTATGGATAGGGAGAGGAGTAGGGATGTGCAGATTACGCATCTGGATCATCCCGAGGAGACTCTTGACTCTTGGGGTTTTACGCCGTGTTGTGCGACTGCGTATATTGGATGTTGGGGTATTGTCCAAGCGCTTCGTTCTGGTGCTCGTATCGTTATCTGCGGTAGATGCACCGATGCTTCTCCTGTGATGGGCGCTGCGGCGTGGTATCATGGCTGGCGAGAAGACCAGTACGAGGAGTTGGCTGGTTCGCTACTCGCTGCTCATCTCATCGAGTGCGGCCCTTACGTCGTCGGTGCAAACTTCTCAGGGTTCAAGGACTTTCTACCCGAGCTTGTGGACATTGCATTCCCCATTGCAGAGATTGATCCAAGAGGACGGTGTACCATTGGAAGAACTGCAGAGGGTGGAGGAAAAGTCACGAAAGAGACTGTCACCGCACAATTACTCTACGAACTTCAGGGTCAGTTGTACTTGAATCCCGATGTCGTCGCAGATCTCTCGGGAGTACACGTCGAACAAGAGTCGGAAAACCGCGTCTCCGTCTCAGGAGTAAAAGGGCTCCCTCCACCCCCAACAGCAAAAGTCATGATTGCCGCAAAAGGCGGCTTTCAAGCTGAGGCAACATTCTACATCAACGGTCTCGACGTCTACGAGAAAGCGTCCATGATGAAGAACCAACTAGCACACATGTTCAAAGACTCAAACTTCAGCCGTCTAAGCATCGAGCTCTACGGCACTCCAGCTGAGAACCCTACGTCTCAACAAGCAGGCACTGTATCACTCCGTGTCTTTGCGCAAGCTCGTCGAAAAGAAGACATCGACGCACCCAAGTTCAAAGTTCCGATATATGCACTCCGTATGCAGAGTTATCCGGGGTACCATATGAATCTTGACTTTAGGACCATGGTGCCCAAGCCCTTCATGGAGATGTTTCCAGCGCTCATGCCCGTGTCTGCGATTGAGCATCGCGTCGAGATGAGTACCGGTGCATCACATCGTATTGAACCACCAGCAAAAACAGCAAAGTATCCTATTGTACGACCGTCGACAGAAACGCATGGACCGGTTGACATGCTTACTTTCGGACCGACGGAGTGGGCGCCATTGGGAAGTGTAGTCCATGCGAGATCAGGCGACAAAGGCGATAATTCGAATGTTGGGTTCTTTGTCAGGAATGACGATGAGTATGCTTGGTTGAGGAACTTGTTGACTGTTTCGAAGCTGAAGCAGTTGTTTGGGGATGATTGGTTCAAGGGGGATCCTGAGAGGAGGGTTGAGAGGGTTGAGTTTCCTGGTATCAACGCCGTGCACTTGTAAGTTCATGCCCGACGATGGTGAAGCTGAGGTACTGACGTGATACAGTCGTGTTTTGGATAACTTGAATGGAGGGATTGCGTCTTCAGATCGCATTGATGGTCTTGGGAAGGGAATTGGCGAGTATTTGAGGAGTCGGTACGTTGATGTACCAAAGGCGTTTCTTGAAAGAGGACGGATTTAAAAATAGGCAAAATTAGATACATTCAGGTAGATTTCACCAAGGCTGTTGCATAAGTACATGGGCCTGATGTACTTATGTGCTCTTCCTTGTTAATTTCTCATCATTTTTGTACAGCGATATCACAACGTCTGTCTAGAGAAGATCTGAGAGCAGGCCCTCTACAAGCTGAAAGACTAGTCTTGAGACTGATTGTCAAATCATTCTCGACGAACCATTCGTGTCTCGCGGTGCACCCATAACTCTCTCATATCCAGCGCATATAACCAGTTCCAAATCCGCATGCTCAAACGCCATTGGTCAATCCCACTCACACACGTCCACTATCTAGAAAAGCGCCACTAATACTATCGTTGAATCAGAACTAACATTGTTCTATGTCGATTTTTCACTGACATGCTCTTTACTGCGGATTATATGCATTTTTATCCTCCTAACCTATAGCAAAGCAGCTAATGTCTTCGGTGTAACATCAACCGAGGTTATCAACTCGGTCTCCGCGATAAAATAACTCGCCAAGCTCGGAGCATGATAAGGAAATTACTCTTTGTTCAGACTGAGCTCAAGAAACGCGTGTCAAGTAAACACACTACTGAAAAGACCTTAAATATGCATCAAGAAAAATGGTAGTATATGCACTTCATAGGCTCCTGCTTAGAGGTCACACAGCAATTGGGAACAACTTGGACTTTACAATATATTCAAGACTGCGAGAGTTCATGTTACACGTACAATCTCCTTCTGCTATTTCAATCATCATCCTCTGTCTTCTTCTGTTCTGTCTTAGCTCTTCCTTTGCTTCCTTCGACGTCGCCGCCAAACCCCTGCCTCTCAGAACGCCTTAAAATCCGCGCTGTCCCGGGTCGTCAGGTATATATATTCGAGAGTATGGTGGGTGTGTCTCTTTGTCTTTTTTCAGAATGTGTGTATTGTGTGCGTGTTATGTCCAATCGGCTCCCGCTTTACGTACGGGAAAAGACAAACAAAAAAAATGATGATTTCGCATGGTTTGTTTTGGGAGGGGGATATCACAAAAGATGCTTCATTTAAACAGTCTCGAGCTTGTCGAGGATGGCCTTGGTGAACTCGTGGGTGGTGGAGGAGCCGCCCATGTCGGGGGTGCGGACCTTGCTGTGAGATTGTTAGCACTGCAATTATACTTGAATGAATCGTATAGAACTTACCCCTCAGCGATAACAGCGTAGGTGGCCTTGGAGATGCGGTTAGCATGCTCATCGAGGCCGAGGTGTCGCAGCAGCATGCTGCCGGACAGGAGCATAGCAGTGGGGTTAGCCTGGTCCTTGCCCTTGATGTCAAGACCGACGTGACGGCAACCAGGCTCGAAAACAGCGACCTCACGGCCCATGTTGCAACCAGGGACGATACCAGGGCCACCAACGAGAGCGGCACCAATGTTGGACAGGATACCACCGTAAAGGTTAGGCATGACCATGACGTCGAACTGCTGAGGTCGAGAAACAGCCTGCATGGAGGCGTTGTCGACAATCATGTCGTTGACCTCGAGGGTAGGGTAGTCCTTGGCGACCTGGTGGAAGGTGCTGCGGAAAAGACCATCGGCAAGCTTCATGATGTTGGCCTTGTGAATGCAGGTAACCTTGGATCGGCCGTTGGCGAGAGCGAAAGAGAAGGCGAACTTGGCGATACGCTCGGACTTGGCGCGGGTGATGATCTTGAGGGACTCGACGACACCGTCGACGCTCTGGTGCTCGAGACCAGAGTACTCACCCTCGGTGTTCTCTCGGATGATGCACAGGTCGACGTCCTTGTGGCGGGTCTCGTAGCCGGGGATGTTCTTGATCAAGCTGATGCTGGCGTAGATATCGAGCTCCTGTCGCATGGCGACGTTGAAGCTCTGGTGGCCGGATCGGCTGATGGGGGTGTGAAGGATACCCTTGAGACCGAGCTTGTTGCGCTTAAGAGAAGCGACAGACTCGCGGAAAGCATCCTCGGTTCGGCCAGAGCCCTCGAGACCGGAGACCTCGATCTGCTCCCACTCAACGGGGACGTTGTCGGCCTTGAAGACGGTCTTGACGGACTCGGCAACCTCGGTACCGATACCGTCACCGGGGATGAGGGTGACGGTGTACTTGCCGCCGAACTTGGCGGGCTTGAAGATGTCGGACTGGACGGTGGCGAAGGATCGGGCGAGCTGGGGTTGTTGCTTGGCGACGCCGCGCAGCAGCTGACAAGAATTGTTAGCAACAAGATCAATTGAATAGTCAAGAGTGCGTATGATCAATCTGAGCCATTTGCGCGATGTGGCGTTTGTCCAGCAGTCATGTCCCACCACGCAAAACTCCAATTCTCGCTTGTTGTGATGTCGCGATGATGATCATGACATGATGCACATCTTCACGCACAGCCACAAAAGCCCATTGCATGCATACAATTCTCCTCATGTACCACAAACACCACAAAAGACCATCATGACACAGAAACAAAACAAAAGCAACAACACCACAGAAAAACGTACCTGGGCCGATCGAAGAGATCCTCGAGACAACATGATGGCAAGTGGGGGGTATCTAGAAGGTAGAGAGGAGAGCTTTCGTGGGGTAGAGAGAGATATATAAAAAACCGAGGCACCGCACACGAGGAGGAGAGAGGAGGAAGAAGAAAAGAGGAAGAAGATTTGTTTTTTTACAAGTTGAGGTTGGAGAAGGGTGCAAATGCAAATCGCGCAAGCCTGTTTCCGTTCCCGTCGGGTAGCTCTGAGAGTCAAGACCAGTTGCAAGGTTCCCTTCTGAATTATGGTGTCGCATTGGCCCGAGCCTCTATAATTTTTTTTTACCACTGTTTTTCATTCGGCCGCCGATCGGAAAACGCGATTGTTCCGAGCTTGTCACTGGCCCGAGTGGAGCAGCGCAAGAAAACTTAGGACATCTACCCTAAGCGATAAAATAATTTAGGCAACTCTAGCCTAAGTTTAGGGTCTTTTTAGTCAATTTATTTTAGCATCCTCTTTCAAGCCTCTGGCTTTTTGCTCCCTGAAGTTGCATGGGGTAGCCTGTGGGGTTTTGTACGGCGCGGCCGCTAGAATTTACTGCTTTTCTAGGCTTAGGCCGTGGACGCAAACGACGTCACGGAAACAGAATTGGAGATCAACAATAGCATTCAATTGAGTTGATCCGGTCATATTCATATCCAATTTATCCGGCTAGCTTCTATCTTTATATGAATACACTCGCTCTCATGATGTTGAGCTCCCCCAATGCATTACAGACATATCATGACGACCATGACATAACGAGCTCTATTCCCCATGTGGAGCTTTTTATGCGGGCCGAGCAAATTCTTGGCGAGGTATCAGACTTTGGTTGCTACTCGGACTTCGTACTTACGAAACGCTTATAGGTAGAATACTCCGAACCTAGCATCAAGAATAGAAAGCACTTGGTGTAGTTGGTCCAACTGTATTTTAACCTCAATGGCCTGCATACTGGGTTTTGTTATACTTTTAAAAGAGTATCAGTTGTCTCCCATGATGCCCTACGGTTATAGAATATCCATAATCCCTCAATAATGAAGAACAACTCCCCAGGTTGCTCTTCAGCCCCAACCATCAAACCATCACTGTTGCAATGAGGGAATTGAAGCATAATACCCATGTTATCATGCGTTCTTGAGGATCATGAACTCAAAAACTGCATTACTCCCGCAACCCCTTATTGACCTTGACAATCTCTCATACAGCAACAAACATCGCTGAATTCTATCTCAAATCACAACAGACTGACATCTATGTTATACCAGCTATTCTCAGCTATGCCCTATCCCTTTGTACCCATCATGCTAACCTATTCCGTCCTTTTATCATCAACCCGCAAGACGGGCTCATAATGCTCATAACATGCCGTATACAATGTCAAACCCAAACTCCATAACACTCTTCGGCGCTTCTCAATCACTGGCTCATCACATATCATGAAGCGGGCACTTCCTCATCCTCATCCAGAGGCTCGACTCTCACCAGAATCTCCTCCAGAAGCCCTTCGAGAAAACTGCCAACCTCCCTGCCCATTCCAACAGGTTCAGCCTTGTCATAATGATCAATCTCTTTGCAGACATGTGCCAGCTTATAAACCAATTTTCGTAACTTTTCGTGAGAAGCCTCGGCGCGTTGTTGTTGGGGTGTCAGTTGAGCTGGATTCTGTCCTGGCTTATACATCTGCTGCAAGTTGATCTGTCGCCTCTTAAGCGCCTCCTCCAGGGCTGGGAATATGACATCGTTCAGTGCATCCAGTTCACCGTTAGGGTTAGCTGGCGCAGGTGTAGGGAAAGCTGACGGCGTGTTGAACTCGGATGGACTGGGTGACTGAGCCTTCGATGGAAGAGGTCGAGGGCCCTGAGCACCCCCTGGAAGGGGCGTGTGAATTTGAGGCACAGAAGTATGCTGTAATGAAGGAACCCTTTGCTGCGTAGGAACTTGGTTTGGCCTGTATGGAGGTATCTCAGGTAGACTCATCTGCTTGGTAGTTGTTGGTCGTTGCTGATGAGCCGGAGGAGCAGGTGGTAACGTCCACTGTGGTGGCTGGACCTGCTGAATCTGCGGACTGGCTTTCCTCTCAGTCTGTGGCTCATAATCCAGATTGAGCATACCAATATCGCGCTGTAGTTGGCTTTGTAGCTCCCGGTCATAATCTGGAGACTCCTGTACTATTGCAGGGGGGTTTATTCTCAATGGGCGAGGAGTCTCGGCGTTATCCCTTGGAGGAGGGAGCTTCAGGGGAGTCTGGGGTAGTGCCCTTGTAGGTGATGCAAGTGGTTGCTGGTATTGAGATTGAGGAACAGCCTTTCGTTGGGGGCTAGCCTGCCTTGAGCCTGGGTTGGCCTTGACGGTCTCAAGGGGTTGAAGGGCGAAATCCCTTGACTTGGTAGGGCTTGCATCTCGTCGTTGCTCGCCATAGTCTTCCTCACTCTCTAGTGGCCTAGAAGCGCGTGCGTTTGTTGCATTCTCATCCAGTTGGTTGAGACCTAGTCGATTGACAATGCCGCCACGCTCACCAACAAGTCTCACCGTGCCGAAATCCCACATATCTTCATCGACTCGCTCCCGTTCCGCGGGAGCTCTACCACTGTTAGCTGAGTCCCAGTTGTCATCATCTTCTCCCTTATGAGTAGCTGCCCAGCGTTGATGCCTCTCAATAAGCTCAGTCAGGTAAGTTGTCCGCTTCGCCCGTCTAATAAACGGGTGCCGCAGCATATCCTTGGCTGTTGGTCGGTCTTTGGGGTCTCGCTGAAGACATAACTCGATAAAATCTTTGAATGCCTTGGTGAAATTGCCTTCTAATCTTGGTGGAGGGTTCTTTGGAATAAGAAAGAGAACTTTCATAGGATGGATATCGGCATAAGGAGGCTCTCCATTGGCCAATTCGAGAGCTGTAATACCAAGAGACCAAATATCGGCCTTGTGATCATACCCAGATTGCTTAATGACCTCTGGGGCCATCCAAAAAGGTGTTCCGACAAATGTATTTTTCTTGGTCATGGTAGCAGAAAGTTGACCTGACACACCAAAATCGGCGAGCTTGACTTGGCCATTGCTGCTGAGAAGCACATTGGCAGCTACAAACGATTAGCGGCGTCAGGGGTGAGGATGATATCCGTACCTTTGACATCTCGATGTAGCTTCTTGTCTGTGTGGAGATAATCCAAACCCAAGAGCAACTCGCGCACAATGATGGCGATGTAGTCCTCTCCAATCAGTCCCGGCTTCATCAAGTCGGCACAGCTTCCTCCCGAACAAAACTCCATTACGATCCATAACTCGGCACCTTTCGCATAGGATCCATAGTACTTGGTGACATATGGTGATTGTAGCTCGGACAGAATGGCGATTTCTTGGATGATATCCTCGACCTCGTCTTCAGCACTCTCAATGTCAATAACCTTGATCGCTACAGCTTGGCCCGTTCGTTTATCGACTCTAAATTCGTTAGCAAATTTCGGCTGCCGTGAATCATATCATCGTCGCCGTACCCTTTGTAAACTTTGCCGAAACTGCCACCACCTGCGCCATGTCAGTACGTTTACGCCCAAGTGCCCAATCTGGTGTCGCACGACACGAGACCACGTCAGGACTAACCAATGCAGTATTCCTTGGAGTAGAGAAGCTCCGGGTCAAGCGCTTCATTCGCGTCATCAACCTCATGCTCACGATCTGCCATTGTGTAGGTTCGTGGGGAAGCTTATGTTTTCGGGTAGCTAACGGTGTTTGCCCCGCGGCTGAATGACGGTGTCGCTGCGAATTCGCCGACTTCTATAGACTTGAAGCAGTATTAATCGATCGGCAATCGCTTCAGGGCCTCTTCTTCGGACCAACGGTTTCGCAACGGCGCGTGATGTCGAAATGAGTCCGCTTCCAGTACGGATATCGTAGATTGGCGGTGTCGATTAGCAGAGCAGCAACCCCACCACTAAGAAAATCGTAGTCTTATTTCGAACCGGGTTCGTGGTAAATATCTGTTTCGGTTGTCGCGACTTGTTTTATTTTTTTTCTTCACAGAAGAGTAGTAGTGAGCACTAAATGGAAAGAAGAAGAAAAAGTAAAGAAGGGAGGGAAATGAGAAACAAGCAGGGAGATGATAATGTGCTCATATAAATGCGAGAAAAGAAAAGAGGTTGTCGCACAGCACAGCCAATCTCCGTCCGCCTACGCAAGGGAAAGAATCAACACAACATGCAGCCAAAACAAGCAGGCGCAAGCTAATGAGGTCAGGTACTTTAGAGAAAAGAAACACTCCGTACAGTGAGCTAATACCTTCCCACTATGAAACGGAACGGGCTGGTGTATTGGTTGCTGGTCGTTGCTGTTTACCTGAGGTGGGGGTTGTTGAGGAGCAACGGGCTTATGTCCTTGCTTTGCCAATCAATCAATAGCACGCATCGAACCTGAATCGATCTGGCCCACGGCCGTTCCTGGTGCGTACGACCTTATTAGACTCTCTCCCCCCTGTAATTGGTTGCCCACAGGGGGAGGGGTCGCTGAAATAGGTACTCCCCGCGCTTGATTCCAAGATCTCCAGCTAGGGCTGGTCTGGCCTGGCCCGGCCTCAGCCTCAGTTATCGACATGGTCTTGAGGCCAATTATCTTCTGCGTTCAATGACGCCCAACTCTAGTGATACGAAACTCATTAAAGGACGCTCAGGTATGACGACTTGATATCAAATTCTGCAAGGGCTTATGCTGCTTTATTGGTTCATGGCTTCTCTCTATTGCATGGTGAAACGTATCATTTGATGCTTTGACTTGACTGTATTCAAGGGTTGGAATAAGCGGCAAACTATTAGTTCTTGGGGATCAGGAACAAGCTGACGCGATCACACTAGCTTGATAGATGAAGTTACATTGCGATTGCTTGCATTGGTGTTAAATTAGCCTTGTCATACATGGCCAGGCACAGAATGCGACCATGGCATTTGTGCAATTCCATTGCTTTCAAGCGTCATTTCTCATGCCTGACTTGGATGAGCTGTCTAAAGATAGTAACCTCCCACGCTCTCCTCCATGATAAAGGTAAATCAATTCCGATAGCAATAATGCCAGTGGATTCAGAATCCACATATTCCACTGGCTACAGCCAGTCCAATTCACTCCGATGGCTCCGATACTGATCTATCTACAATGTTTGCTGTAATCCCGCATAAAAGGAAATCGTTCAATCAGTAACCCGATCAGTCCTCGATGTACTCAATCATGACTGTCCCTTGCTTCAGACCTGCATCTGCAACGGTCATGTCCAGACTCTCGATGAGATCCTGGCCAGCAGGCATTTTCTTAAGCTCAAATTCGACTCCCTCTTTACCTTCCAGTGCCTCAGACTTGAGCCATTCATAGATTCTGCGGACTGGATCATTCAGGTTGAATCGTCGAATGATGCGGCCGGTAGAGTGTCGGAATTGAATGCGTGTAGTGGTTGTTGGGTCGGCCTCTGGTTCGGTATGTGGGGTGGTACTCGAAATTTGTGCCCAAGGACTTTGTTCAACCGGAGCTTCAGGTTCCTTTCCTTTACCCTCCTCAGGGCCAGAGCCTTTGGTTAAAGCATCGGGATCATGAAGATTGGGTGTTGAGGAGCCTCCGCTTCCTGTAGCACCTTCCAGACTATTCTTCAAAGCCATTTCAAGCATCTCATCCTCAGTCATGCGATCCACATCCACTCTCTGTGGCTTTCGTGCTGTCGTCTTCGCAACCGGGTTCTTGCTATTGGCCGCGAGACTGTAGCGGTCGAGAAACTCGGCGAGTTCGGCATGGAAGTCTTGCGCGGAAGGGAAAGGGCGTCCGGTCCAAACCTTGACTTGCTCGCCCGTTCGGGGGTCGATGATCGAGACATGTGGGTAGTTATCGGGGTTCTCATGGGTTTGGTTGGGGAAATAGAATGTCACAAACTCCTCGGCATCCGGGAAGTCCTTGTCATACTGGAGGAAGATGAAGTTCTCCGAGACCAGAGATTTGATGGCTTCGTCTTTCCAAATGTCGCGGTTTAGCGCCTGGCAGTTAAAGTCGTTCATGTCTTGGAGATTAACCAAGATCCACTTCTTGTCTTCCTTGCCTAGGGTGCGGGCGTCATCCCAAGACATGCGCGCCATCAGATCGTAAGGTGGTCGGAACAAATCTTCAAGGCGTCTTGCATGGGCTCCATTCTCGGCTGTCTGAGCTGAGCGGCGTTCAGGGTCGGCCCATATTTGCTGGGAGAATGGTCCTCCAGCACGATTGGCTATATTACTGCATCAGTAGGAGTTCCACTACTGGTGGTTAAGACACTTACGTGGATTTGCCCGCCGCCTTTGTCGCAACTCTTCTAGAAAAGCCGCCTCCATTCCATCACCATGCTCACCACCACCCCATCCGGGTGCCACCAGGGTCTCAGTAGTCCGCGCGATAGGTGCTCGGACATCATCTGGGTCTCCTCCTGATCCAGACCCTTGGTTGCCTTGGTATAGCTCCTCCTGTAATCGCTTTGCCATTGCCATATCTTCTTCTTCCTGGGCTAGAGCTGCCGCTTGAGCTGCGACAGCTCTCTCGTTATCGTCATCATTGTCACTAAAGTCTTCGATTTGCATATCCTGGTCATCGTCACTATCGATGTGGATGACGCCCGCCGAATCTTGTCTGCCAATGTTGCCTCTGGTTGCTGATGTTGTCACGGGCGCAGCGGCTGGCTGGTCGTTTGAAGAAAGGCCAGCTCCCACACCGGAAACCAGATCGGGGTTTTCGTAGAAGAGCCCTATAGCACGCTCAAAGTTGCCCGCAGTCATCTCGAGAAAGCTCCGGGCGACATCGGTGCTTGTGGCCGTAATGGCCATGAAGTTGGAGATGTTGTCGTCCATGGTTGGCGACTCTCCTCGTAGGGCAGGAGTAGTCAGGTTGTCGTGTTTGGCAGAGTTTTATAATATCGAAAGATCGGGATTGAGCAGAGCTCGGTGTCGAACACGTAGTTGATTGATTTATGAGATATCGTAAGGTTCGGTGTAGCTTGAGCGAGGAGAGTTGATGCCCCGCAATGACAACAGCGGGGAGAGTATCGGCTTAAATAGTCACCGGTCTCAAGCTGATGGCGTGAGCTTGATAGTGAGCTGTTCAGTGCCGTTGTTCTTTCAGCTTGCAGCGGCAACGCGCTTGAAAGAAATCGACCTCGTCGTGGTTGAGATGTGCCCTTTCAACTTGCAAGGCGAAAGTTGAAGGTGAAAGTGAAGCACAGACACCCAAGACAGGCACCCAACCACAGTGACGCAACCGGGTCAGTGGAGCTTAGCGCCTTTTTCTTGGAGGGGCAAGTGACAAGGGGGTGCAACAGTGACGGGCGGAAAATCAATGACGCGACTTCTTTCTTATGAAGAGCTTACCCTAGATGAAGGTTGATTTTATGTCCTTCACTGTGATGCATGGTAATAAATGAACTTTTGCCTAGCTTAATTGAAAAACTAATTTATCTCACTATTTATATGTATATTAAACAACAATAGCAACAACAGGCCTCTATTATTGTTGTGTTAGAATGATGAGCTTGCCGAGATTTTGTGTTCGTTATGTATTGTGTAAAGTATTTAACACCGGCCAGAGTTCACATCTCACTGTATAGATATGATCAATGCAGCTCACTTCTGATATGTAAATCAAAATTAGAACATAATATTATATAA
>JAAOAU010000417.1:0-26863 GCA_013186845.1 Fusarium sterilihyphosum | reverse complement strand
ATACTAAATTTACCTAAATTTACTCAAGGCTTTTTATTACTTTGGATAGAGGTCCTAAGTTTTATTGCATCCCCTTGCCCACGAACAACCCAAAATACAACTGAGATCAAAATGTCAAGGGCAATGCTCAAGAAATGTCATTGAATTCGTCATCAAACGCAGACTATCTCGTTAGAAAGATCAAAACTACAAGAAAGGCATATGTATGTACATGTCCTAAACCTATCCCTCACTTCAGTCCCTCTGAAAGCTCAATTCGAGTCATAACCAGTCCCCAAAAGCCAAATGCTGTTTGTTGCTCATACATACCCTGATAACCTAACCTTGCGCCGTCGACTATCTGATAACCCTGCGCCGTTGCCCATGTCATGCGTGCCTGTGAGGCAGATTGAGTCTTCATGCAATCCCAAAGACAATCCAGTCCAGCCCAGCCCAGCCAAATGTATCGTGTATACCGAATGCGTCCTGTTGCCCTCAAAATTAAACCGTGGGGGTATATCCATCCCATCTGAGTTTCATATCATACACCGAATTTAGCTTGCTCTCACATCACCACGCCCACAGGTGTGCCCTCGTTTAGACAGCGTTTCTTTGAAACAATTGCTGGCTCTTCCTCAGTCTCTTCCTCGTAGCTGCTGCTGACGACTTCGGTGAGGACATCTCGCTTGCGCTTCTCGCCAGTTGGTTTCTCAGGGTCTTTCTCCCATGTCTCGATCTCATCGGGGTTGAATGTTCCGACAATCTCTTGGCCTAGAGCTTTGCCCAGTCTCTCTCGGAGTCCCAGAATCGGCCAGATGGGAACTCTTGTGTATTCGATCTTGAGACCAGAAACAATAGCGTCGTCATCGTCAGCTGGAGCCGTGAAGGGATCGTGGAACTTCTCCAAGAACTCCTTTGTGATGTGGCCAGTGTAAACAATAAACTCGGATGTATCAATGTCGTGTGTGAGAATCTTCAGCTTGATGTCGTGAAAGTTAGGGCTTGGAGGAATGCCCTGTCCTGGTGAAATGCGCGAGTCGCGTCTGCCACTGATAGGTGGGGTGGGGTAGAAGTGCTTCTGCGCCATCCCTAGAAAGACACCCACAAAATGAGCATCGTGATCGGAATTCGAAGGCACGAGGATACGGGCTCGCAGTTGCTGGAGGCGAAACACGGGCTCGTTCCATGTTCGTCCAGGTCCAGAAGCGACGCGAAAAAGGTTGTTTCGGACTGAAGCCAATTGAGTCTTGCCGATGTAACAGATCATAGGTAGGTTGGCGGGGCTGTAGTTTGGCGACGACTGTGTTGAGATGTTGAAGGACTCAGCGGGTCGCGTTGAAACTGATTTGAATGAAGAGTATGAAGACTTTGCCTCCTCAGAAGGGTAATTCCACATAAGCTGCGCGCGTACAGCATCACGGTAAACGCGACCGCCAAAGTATAGATGGAGTTCGGGGAGGTACTGTGGCTTATTGAAAGGTGTAGGCCACAGCGTGTTAAGAACCGACTTGACAGCATTTGAGGATAGAATAGGATGCAATGGGTCGGGCAGGAGAATCTGCGTGAGCGCGTTGCTAAGACTGATGATGGTATTCGATGGACTCAAATGTCCTCGCGATGGTGGCGTGCCTGGAGCCGCTGACGGCTGAGGTGTATCGCATGGCGGCAGTTCCTCCCATCTCGCGCCAAGTAGCTGAGCGTGCAAATCCGTCCAGCAAATAGGTCGCACAAAGAGAGATGTGCCGGCGTGTTGCTGGAAGATATCGTAGAGCGAGTTCTTTGCGGGCCGGTAGATGCGCTGCGGACGCCTTTTTCGCGGGGCGACAATGGGCGCCTGTGAAGTGTAGGGCGTTGTGTCCAGTGATACACCGTTGGCGTTACCGTTGCGCGACGGTGAAGTCGAAGAGGTAGTAGAAGAAGATTGTGAAGTCGCCATATCCACCAAACTGCGCAGCTGTCCGATGAAGCTGCCGTTTCCGAATAGAGAACTGTCGCGAAGGAGGGTTGATTAGCGCTGCGTGTAAATGGGTTGTGTTGGTTGGGGGGAGGAAGGATATCGTTGATGTCAGAGGGAAAAGAACAGAAGAATAGCGTAAACTTACTCAAATGCAAGCATCCGATGATTGAATAGTCGATCTGTGTTTTGCCTCCCTTTGGATGACTCTTTCAGCGCTTGTTGGTTGCCTGAAGCCGGATGCTTCTCTCGAGTCTTTGTTGCAGAGCGAGCCTTGGTTCTGCGACGCGCCCTTAACGATTCCCTGTTTATCTCCAGTCTTTTCCAGTGACAAGCTCTCCGCTAGCGTCTGGCACGAGCGTCGCCCTTGTCTTTTTGACGGAAAAAGTAAAAAAAAGGGGAGATTCTTAGTGTCCAATAGGAAATGAGCAAAAAGAAGAACAAGGCAACTCTTGTTTAAAAAGTAGACTCTTCAATAAAAGAGAAAAAGAAGGTGGAAGGAGGGGAGAGGAGAGGAGAGACGGGAGGGAGGAAATATCGGTGACACTGAATGAATCACACTTAGGGCGTGAAACCAAGGCAAGGCGAGGCTTCTTTTTTTCACTCTTAGGTATGAGTTGTTAGTGGATACGCCTGCATCTGCACCAGGAAGAATCTGCACGAGGGACGAGGGAAAAAGCGCGTCGCCACCGTGATTCGTCGCGGAGCTAATCGGCGCGAATGAGTAGCGAGTTCACGTGAGCAGCCATCCCTGGCATTAGGCAGCCATAAAGGGAGGCGCATGTACTGCGCCACATCATCATTTGTAGCCTGATGGACAATCGACCGATTAAGGCATCAACTTTGCTCTGCTGCCAGCCTTGCCCCACACCAATCCAGCCAGCCCGTGAGTGAGCTTGGTGAGCTCAGGTTGGTGTAGCCCCGCCGGTGACGAAGCGAAGCGCAACTCAGCATCAATCAGCCCGTATCTTGCGCCGATTTGTCCATTTCCCTCCCAAGCAGCTCTGATATACTGGAATTGGTCTGTTAATTGCTCTTCAAGATGCCGGTATGTCCAAACCAATCACCCAAACTTCATAAATAACTACACAAACACACTCCACCATCTCCTATTGCATCACCGCATCTCACGATATCAACCAAGCTAACAACGACAACCTCCCTAGGCATACAACTCCGTTTTCAACAATGATCCCAACGTCCCCCGCATAATCGGCAACTTCCCTCTCCTCCCTCTCCGTACCAAGACCAGAGGCCCTGCCTACACCCTCCCCAACCCGTCGCCGCCTCTGCCGGCCAACGAGTCTCCCGATCCCGACAGCGAGAGCTACGACATCCTCGACGAGGTCCTCGCCCTCTTCCGCGCCAACACATTCTTCCGAAACTTTGAGATCCAAGGCCCCGCCGATCGTCTGCTTGTGTATGGAATCTGGTTTGTCAGCGATTGCCTGACAAAGATCCGACCCCAGGCTTCTCTGCGTGATGCCCAGAAGGATGTTTTGAACTTGGCGCTTGACCTTAACTTTGCTATTCCTGGAGACCCTGCATGGCCTCTCAACCAGGTATGTTTTACCAAACTCAAACTCAAACAGCACGACAAATTGGCTGGTTTACTAATGTTTGAGCGTAGATGTACGAGCCCCCAAGGGACAGACAAGAAGCGGAGCAGCTTAAGCAATATATGTCGCAGGTTCGACAGGAGCTTGCGTCTCGATTACTCACTAGAGTATATGATGAGGATGAAACTAAGCCTAGCAAGTGGTGGTTGAGCTTTACCAAGAGAAAGTTCATGGGCAAGTCTCTGTAGAGTATTGGCAAGGGGGGAAGAGAAGGCATTTTAGAAGACTATCACCAAATCGAGGAGCTGGCGTCATACAAAATACATTTTCAGCACTTACTTGACCTGTCTGTTTCTCAGTACTTGGAGAGTCGGAACACTTGAGATTGCTCCATGAACCGCATACACCGTAGAATCACCACAACTCATCAGATCTTATTATAACTTATTGTAGTTTACTCTAAGTCACCATGAAAGTAGCCGCGTGTTTTGTGACTTGAGATTGAAGGTCTTTGCTATTTGGTACTGCTCTTTTGTCATATCTTTGACAATCAGGGGCATCATGTTTATACTGGTCTGCTTGCCAACATCAATGCTATTATCCGGCTTCCAAGAAAACACATGCGATTGTTTAGGCAGCTTAGCTACATCTAGCCTCGCTTCAACAATCGATTGTTGAATGACCTCATATTGAGTAAATAGAAAGCAATCAAGGCTTCCATTCTGACTATAAATTCTCCCACATTCCCCGACCAAGAGACACAGTTTACTTCACAATATGCCACCAGACCTTATATTATATAAATACAAATACATATATACGAAGTCATCTTTATACACCTTTCTCCTCTTATCACATCGACACAGGGGAGACTAACACATTTCGCTTCGTTCCCATCACCAGCAGCAGCAGCCCCCGTGATCGGTTGCATCTACTATAGAGCTTTCAGCCGTGAGCGACGGAGACATTACACTCCTCGAACTCACCCCAAATTCGGCAAAAATCACCCAGTCAAGAAACTCTGCCAGCTCTCGCTCCCCACGAAGATCTCACAAACTTGAGCGGGGATAACAGTCGAAAGGGTCGGCGGAGTGTATCTTTGTTTCTTTTGTTGAACAAAGTCTGGCCACTCAAGCACCTGTTCACAATCTGTCCCCTATCTTCTATTATGGCCGCGGCCGCTGGTCCTCCGGGTGGCAGAGATGACAAAGAGCCCTGGCGTCCTCCCCCCGGCTTGCGCGCCGTGGGTCACTACCTTTGCAAGGGTGACTCAGAGGACGAGGACTCGACGCTCCCTTTCGTCCTGTTCCCCTGCAAACAATGCATCGATCGCCTCCTGAACTATGGCCGCAAGCTATTCTGTACCCCCGGCGGTCGCTCCTCGTGCACGCTCTGCTCCAAGGTCAAGTCCAGTACCAAACTTGAGCGGGGATAACAGACGAAAGGGTTGGCGGAGTATATCTCTATTTCTTCTGTTGAACAAAGCCTGGCCACTCAAGCACCTGTTCACAACGTCATTTCTCTTAAACTATATGGCACGCTATAAACAAATATCTTCCTCATTTATTGCGAACATTGTACACTGACTCTTCATCTTAGCGTCACGGAACCCAAAAGCAACTCAGTTGATCACGAACGAGATTGTCCAGACGGTCAAGGATAACATTAACTTGTTGGATGATCAGGACTCTGAAGCTGTTGTCAGAAACAGCGATCTGGGGCACTCCCTGCATCTATTTTAGACAACCTCCATATCCACGAGGCAAGACTATTATCAGTTCTCCTGAACCCCTTTCCCTTTCAAGTTGCTCATGGAAGACAAGATACTCCTTTAGTCTCGCCTTCATCAAGTCTTATATACAATGAGTCTCTTTCCAAGCAGCCATATAAGGTACTCACGGAGTCGCATTCGTCATTTCGAGAGGTTCGATTATCAGAAAAAGGATGACGGGACATATGCGGACGTCCAAAGGAATCTGCAAACCATAATGTAGATGATTGTCGAGGTCTTTCGGCCTCACAACCCGTTTCAATTCGATCAACTCGAGCTAGCGTTGATTTTCGCCCAGGACGTCTCGGAAGAATGCCATGTCAGCTCGATCGAGTATGATAGACAATCTGATACTCTGGGCAAGTTTCATATCATCAAACGGAGGTGACATACCTGGTACAGCGAGATGCGAACCAACATGCAGAAATATTTCGCTTGACAACCGTATTAGCGGATTTCCCCATATCACGCCAACATCGCCAACGTCGTTGCAATCGGGACTCGGGCGTACAAGCATCTGCCTCGGTACCAGCCTTGCAATGGCTGACTGCAAGAAGCCCAGAGTAAACATTATATTCCATCTTCCCTTTGACTATTAGCATCATATAACGGTATTACTATACTCTCCCTACCCTCGCTGCCAATTTCAGCGAGATTATACACACTAAGCCAACACTTCGCCGCCGCAAACAGATATTTCCATTCGAGACGAAAGGAGTTTGGGCTAGAAAAGCCTTCTTGTGCTGAGGTGGTGGCCTCGCATTATCCCTTCTACATGGTAAGTCGACTGTAGCATGAAGTCTTATAGTCACTTACCACAACACAGAAGCTCTGACTCTCGCGTTCAAGTCTCACGTTCGGGCCGTTATCCTCCTTGCAGACATATCTTTGGCGCCTCCTGCATCAAGCAATACTTTGATATACAGACGCGGGAAGGATAACTTACATCTTGCATCAAGTATCACACCGCTTGCTACCACGCTTGCTACTGATATCCCTTCTACGGGGTACCCATGCCTTGTAGTATACCACGTATGGCGTTTACCCTGCATGTCGGAGGCCACGACACTTTTTTGCCGCATGCCACAACCCCTACCTCTAGTCTTATACTATCACCACCACTGTCGATCTCATAGGTCTTGCAGAGATTCCATTGACGCCAGCAAGACCTGGAAAGCAAGGTTGGAACAAATAAAGCGATCGCAAAAACTATTTGCTGGCCAAGACCTTGATGAACCTGCAATTGTTTCGCCTATGTCATATATGACAACCCTGGGCAAGGCCACGAATGCTTCGTACATACCGAACCTTTGGCTCATCGACGATGAGATTGTGCACATCATCTTTCCACACTCTGAACTCACCGGGTTCGAAAAGCCCCCTATGAGTTTCTATTGTGCCCACTGGCTGATCGCTTCGCTACCGGGCAACTTTGGGCCACGCCAATTGTACCCGGGAGACTGCAGGAGATTGTCGCGGAGTACATTCTAATTCAGGCCAAGCCTTTTAAGAATAAGAAGGACTCTCAGGGGACTAAGGCTTGCATATTACCCAACCACCTCGAGCGTTCATTGTTCAAGATACTAGAGCAGGACCCATTGACGCAAAGCGGCGACCAAACCATACCTTGCCAAAGAGCAACACGAGTTCTTAGTACATTCTTTCTTGTTATTATATTATCTTCTCCATGCGAGGCTTGGCTCCCATGTAGGCGATACCAACCATGAGATACACGTTGTCCACTACGATGGACGATTGCATCCAGATGATAGGAATGCCACTATCGTCAACTTCAATGCCTGTTCTCCTCCCCGCATCCTTCTTGCGAGTCGAGGAGCTGGAGGCCAAGGCCTCAATCTACAAAGTGCTAATGTGCTTATTCGATGTGGACCTTGGTGGAAAGTGTCGTGGGAAGACCAGGCTGAAGGAAGGATATACCGGTATGGGCAGCAGATGGAAACTTATGTCTCCAACGGTTTCTGTGAGAATGCGACCGTCGAAGACTTCTTCAGAAGGAAGAGAGACAGGAAGCACATCGCCAACACCAGAATTGTAAACGGTATCACCTCTCCTGAGCCCCAGTCGTGATGGAACTAAGGATATAGAGGATATGTCCGAAACCTCCTCATCGTCGTCGATCGAGACCAGGAGAACTTTCTGATATGTTCATCCGGGTCCGCGTGGGGGACTCGTGAACTGACACGAGAACAGTTGCTAGGGTCATCACGGACACGGACATTCACATGCCGGTAGTTCTAGAGCAGCAGTCACGCTCGATTCTCCACCAGCATGGCGGCTGTATCAAAGTATATAAGGTATATTTCAACAGCATGGCCGCACAAAGGGGCTACCTCTTCAACAAATGCTGAGCAGAATGACCTGAGCCCTCAAACGAATCGACCAATTTAAGCATCTTCCAAACCATTTTCTCGAGCACCAATGACATCTTATCGGAGCCCTCTCATCACCACAGTGAGACCGGTTGTGGAGTTGATCCGCAGATTTTCCCACCACAAACTTTGGGTCGAGTATGTACAAAGGAACGGGGCTCGGAAGGCCATTAAGATAGCTTTCGACGCGTACGCGGGTATCAGCCCTGCCGCGTACCTAGTCAGCATACCTTACAGCTCAGATATTTCATTCCCTCTCTCATCATGCGTGCTAAGAAGGGAACATGCCTCCCTGCAGCCTACTTATCATCGACACAGAGTTCTCCATGGCCACTCGTCAGCCATGGGAAGTCGCAGTTATTGAGTATTTGTCTGGAGATACTCAACTGAACGCAGTCATCAAGTTTGACTGGGATGTTCCAGAACTATATACTGTTTACAAGCTGGGGTCACCATAAGCTCTCTCTCCTCAGCTCCTGGCAGCCCTCAAGTACGGGCGAACATGTGAAAAGAAACTGGACTGCAACACATATATTAAAAGCCCCAAACGAAAAGGCCAATGAAGAAGATGGTCTCACATAAAAGCTGGGTTTTCAGGCAGAAGCTCAGAACAGAAGAAAACAATTCAATTTCTGTATATATTAACAAGGACTAAACAACATGCAGAGAAGTCTGTGAGATCAACACAGACATGTCATTGCACGACGGAAAACAGCCTGGAATAGGGCCTTCCCGCCTCTGATGAAGACGGCGCATACGCTATGTCCTTCAAAACCAACTGAGAGAACCTGGAACTCCTCTATAACAGATTTCCCGTGTGGCAGGAAACAGTAGAGTACCAAACAACAGCTCTCGCCTTCAACACTCACAAAGAAAAATACGAGTGTTACTTCTGCGGCGAGCTGTTCCACCATCTCTCGAGCCTATCATACTTCTGCCACGTGTCCTCCCTGTCCCTATCGCCAAGCATGCTCCCGAAAGTCTTGCACGAGAACATAAGTAACCGATTCAAGCTGCAGATGGAGTCTGACCGTCTGGCAGTCATCCTGTACCCTTATCTCAACCACGCTGAGGCTTTGGGAGATAAGGACCGGGAGCTGAAGAAACAATGATGAAGGAAAGATTGGCGATTGAGTTGATATAACCGATTTGGTGATGGATTATGGAAAAAGCCTTTCAAAAGCCTTTCAAACTCGTCTCGACGCTCTCTGCAAGACAAGAGAAACCTATTCTATAAATTACACATTACAAAAGTTGCTGGATAAGTCTGGGATAAGTTGGGAAGAGCTCGACGGTTTCTCTGACGAAGTGCAGCCACCCGAACCTCTGCGGTCTGATATGATTTTATCACAGCCCTCAATTCGGTTTGAGCATAATATTCAGTTGACAAGACGCTTGCCAACCTGGTGGAAACCTTGAAAAGAGACTATCCTAACCACCACGGCCCCGCCGATGAGATCACCAAGAGGATCGAACTAGAGAAGAATATCCGCCATCTGGCCAAGGAGAAGGAGGAGTGCTACGGGATGGTGGACGAAATTTGCCATCGTCTCAAACAGAGTCAACACCTGAGCCAATCTGAAAGAGACTTGAATACCGTCAACATCAGGGTCCAGCATATACAGGACCTCATTAATGATGACGATAACGGAGTACTATATGTACCTCGAAGCCAGGCTGGTACCTCAGGGGCACACGACGATAGTCCACGGTCTTGGGAGCTTGAGGGCTTTCTACAACAAATCGATCACGAAATTGTCTATGACTACTGGAAAGAACGCGGTGGCCGAGAAGAAGTGACACGCCTAGACTGGACGTATTGGCTTCATTACCTCGTATCCCACCTTTTCCAAGCGTAGTTCTTAAAAACATGGAGCTATATTATTCAGACAAACCCGGACTGGAAGCCGAGCAAGAAGCCCGACCAACGGTTAGAGTAGTCGAACGCGAGAAGACGGCATGGACAGAGAGGAGTAACTTGTCAATTCTGCTCGATACACTGCAATGCTGCCAGTGGCATCGTCCACCATCTTGAGCAAGGTGCTTGCCCAACGCACCTCTGGACTTGCGATATGCTCCAAGTCGCAAAGAGATCGATGCCACTCTCATATCGTACATTTCAGCAACTCGACTACGTCTATCAAATGCCAACTCAAGACTGTCTAGCATCTATAAATATCTGGAACTTTTCGCACTGACAGATGGATCACCAATCGAGATATGGGCCAATCTGCCCTGTATTTCCTTCTGCGCTTCTTCAAGGTGAAGTGGCTTGACTTGGAGACGATACATGGAGTTGTTAATCAGTATTTTCCTTTTCTTGCAAACGTCTTTTCACAGGGCCAAAAGAGTGTCTCAGCGGATGCAACATATATATCCCGTATCACAAATTGTGAGAACTCATAACGACAAGTTTCTTTCCAATGACCAGATCAATGATTTCATTCAAGGCCAGGAGGAGTCTAAAGTTATCACCGATTTTCGGCATGCCAATCCAGACAAAGAAACAGACTTAATAGAGCTCAGTCGCCAACAGTATGCTCAAGAGCACGCCCTTTCATCAATACAACCTTGTCGTATATAGCAAGCAACAAGAGAATAGATCAAAACAGAGCTACGTCTACGACCTACGAGTTTGGTGTGTGGTCACACTATGGAGCATCAAAAGCTGAATGGAAAGATCATCTCTTTGTTCTATAATGTATATCTACTCAGCATACCTATATCAGGGACAGATCACGATTCCGACTCGAGAGACAGCCAGACACCAGATAAGAGAGCCAGGAGAGGTCTTGAGGCTAAATATAAGGCGTTCAGGGTTAGCAAAAGCTAGCAACAAGCTTGACACTATGAATAACCGAAAAAAGCTAACCGTGAACACCCCTGCCTTTCGACATCATGTGGCCACCGCACACGTTTGGAGGACCGAGGCACTTCTGATGGTGCTGATCATGATTCATAAGTAATGTTCGAAATATAGAAACTCTAGCAAAGCATCTACGTCAATGGTCCAAGAACCTAGAGCACATGTCTGGAACAGACATCATACGTGCCAGATACTTCCTTAATCTCCTCCGCACCTATATCTCAGATGAAGACCTGGAAACATCAATAAGGTAGCCCCATCTCAAGACACTCATTTTCTCCTTCCTGAGCTTCCGGATATCTACAAATACATGGAGGGGGCCTATGTGGCGGTCAGATCATGGGGCTCTGATGAATTCGCAATTACAAATTGCCAGCCCTGCCAGAGGGATGACGAACCAGTGTCCCTCTAAATATCTAGAACCTCCTCACATGGCACTCTCAGCCACTGATCTAGAAGAAAGAATAATCGGTATGCTCCGCAGCAGGGGCAACTATACCCACAAGACGTGGGAAACCTGCTGGAGCAAGCTGGAGCAAATCCAGCGCCAAGAAGATTATCCTCAACGACACCAGCTGACAGCCACGTCTGGCGTGGTGCAACAAGATACATGGTCACCATTTCGCATCTAATCTGTAATATCTAGCGGTTTTACGACTATCCCTCATGAAGAAACCTCACCGCCGACCGCCCAGATCCTCCTTTTCAGCCCGGTGGAGTAGCTCGCCGAGGAGTCCAGCTACAGCGCTGATCCAGAAGCATATGTCTATCGCTGCCCCCTCCTCCAGGGAACAGACACCAGCCTGGTTGTCGGAGGCAGGTTCTCTTTAGAGGACCTCCTACGTGCAGTCACGCTGCTCTATATGTGTCATAACAGGAGGATGGGCAAGACAGCCCTTCTTTCCAAGACGGAGACTAAGACGACTGGTCTCAGATTCAAATGGATCGGCTACCACGACCCATCGCACCGCGGCCTTTTTATTACGAGATCAACTTCGCAAGACTTCTGGGACTTCATTGCTTGTTATTCAGAGACCGGGTTCGACCTAAAGAGTTGGATGCGAGAAGACCATCATCTCATGATCCGATAAAACAACATCTCGCAGGCAATATAATCTATAATAACACTCCTCCCAAACACTCATCCTAATATCCTACAGCCACACTATTTGTGGAGGCAATGATCCGTCGCTACCTCCACCACGTTGTGTGGGTGAGATAGGCGCCAAGAAACACCGACTTTAATGGCTAAACACCTACCAAGCTCTATATGCATCTTATACGCAAACGTTTAACACTCTTCTATAAACTAGATATATCATATCCCTTTCAAACTTCCCACAGCACCTGATGGGAAGCTATCAAGCACGTCAGCGGGAGTTAAAGCAACGGCGAAACACTGTTGGAGTTTGGTCGTTTGGAATGACTGGTACTTCTGCTTCATCCCTCTTTGAATCTTCCCATCACTCCCTCGCCCACCCATGGTCTTCCTAAGACTATGTATATCAACCATAAGCCCATCAAAGTCACGGTGTGGGTTTCTCTTCACCCCGCCATTCTTCCATATTTCAGACACAGTTGCTGGTACGTGTCCAGCTCCCAGCAGATAGGGCGGATGGAACCCTCAAAACAGCTATACAAACATCTATCCCATTGAAAACAACATAGATATTAAACAGGATCAGAAAAGGAGAGATTAGATAGACGAAAAGAAGGCGCAGGCTCCGTTCTCCGGCTATCTCGAGACCATTTGTTGGATGGGAGATATTGTCTTCAAGTCTTTCCACGACATAAAAAGACATTTATATCTCCTATTATAGAAAACCCTCATAAAGAAGCGATATACTTATTCCTATACGCCGGAATCACACACATACAATACACACTCCCCTGCTATCAATTCTCAGTCAACCTTTCCAGCCGTCGAGGGCACGTGGCCTGGGGACGAGGAAATAGTAGACCGCCAGCGCACCAAACAGCATATTAAGGAAGAAGGGAGTCTTTGCTCTTGGGTAATAAACAGTCAAATAATATCCAGCACTGAATTTAGGGTCTCTATCCTAAGTGTTGAAGAAATTTAGGTAAATTTAGGATCAACTTAAGAGGTCTTTAGACTAGCCGTTTTTACACCTTGATCTGAGTAGAAGGTTTCTTGCTCCTAAGGGGGTTTCATGTATGTAAATCGAGATTTCTCTGTAGAGTTTGAATGAAAAGACCATTGGGTTAAGTTATCCGAGTACGTCTCTGTGCGTTGCCCTCCGTTAGTCTTTATCTTCTCTTCGTGGCTAACAATTTGGCGCTGAAATCATGGAGCTCGTATAAAATTTGAATGGAAGGCGTCTATGAGACAAGAGTCTCAGGATCCCCTTACATGTATCGTTGGGACTCCGGCTTAAGGTCAATTTATGGAAGGAGACGATGGCATGTAAACAAGACGAGCTCATTGACGTTTTATGATGGAACTGGCTAGAGGGGACAAAACTGTGAGAGGAGAAGAGCAAACACAAGTTGAAACAATTTTTATACATGAAACTGAGAGTGCTTTAATGGCTAATGAGGTGCTTCAGCACTGTCTATATACTCACCATCTCCTTTACAATGTCATTGTCTTAGGAAGCAAGACCGACTGATGCATCTTTACGCTGAAGCCCCTTTGCACTTACTTCTCCTTCACTTGACGATACGCATATCTACTTCATTCTTGCACCTCCTAAGCTTTAAGACAATACAACAGTTACCATTGGGTTCGAAAGTCTCATCATCACAATAGGTCATCATCTTCATTTGCTATCCCCTCATTTACAACTAACGATTCTCGACATCGCTTCATCGTGGCCCGTCGACGTTTCCAAGATTCTTTAATACCATGTACGTTCCTCCACAACTTAAACGAACCAGGAAGCCGACTGCTAAATTGCGTGACTCGGTAAGCCATTATGTCCATCAAAGCGGCTGTATATCTGATTACTCGAGTAGGTTGCGGTTGCAAAACCTGCCACTAAGAGGCAAAAGCAAAGCCGGCAAAACCGGCCAGACACGCCCCCCAGAACACTCGAATGCATAGCGGTATCTTCTTCTCCAACACCTTCTACCGCAGTACGAAACAACTTTGATGTGCCCTGTGGGGCAGTAGTCTCTGCCACAGAACATGAGGATGCACCTCCTGAAGAAGTATCCTACACTGAGATGCCTGAAGTCTTGAGGAAGCTGCCGGAACCAGACAATTCCAAAGTTTTCGGATTTTGGCTCCAGGATCATATTGAGGATATTTACGCCGAGCATAGAAGTTTTTGTTTGAAGAAAGATGAATCCGACTTTCCTCAGAAAACAAAGCTCGGCATGCTCGAAGTCACTGTCCCAGAGAACGGGCAAGCCATTCCGTTCGAAGCCATATCCGCCAAGCGCCCCAATTTCCAGAAAGTACAACTCCTACAAGGAGTGCAGTTCATTTTCTATTCACCTGAGTCACTGGTTCGATTTACAAACATCTTGATTAACACCCTTTTTTTACCACGCCTTTTGCCCATCGTGCCATGGGTTCACCTCAAGCTGGTCATTTTCGACCCGACGTGTCTTCCTCAAGCACCAGAACTGATGGCTTGGCAAAATATTGGCGTTGACCAATATTTCCTTGCTTCTTGGGCGTTTGCCTATGAGCATTATGATGCTTGGATGAAAGCCGTCAAGAGGTTCTGCAAGCTCTCGATGGTAGCCCTGGTCACTCTGCACTTTTGCTACCCTTATCGGAACTTCGACAATCTTCAATCTCTTTCGAAACCACTCCGAATAACCGAGAATCTGGGATTGTTGAATATCGACTTTGAGACGAGTAACTAGAAGAAGGTTCCTGAGCCGGAATTCCATATGGCCATGGCCGTACGTGCCATCCGCCGTCAACCCATTGATGACAGAAATGAGAAGATGAAAGAGGACCTCGATATCGAATCAAATTTCCAGGCACATGGGTCGTGCTATTCGACATTGCAGTTGGATGAGGATAAGAGTGAGTGGAAGGATGCCCTTAAAGGTCGTTCATACGCATCCGAATGCAAGGCAATACGGGCACACGTAGAGGAGATGCTTGGACTCATAGCAGTATGAGATTAGGTTGGGCGACAGCATCGCATTGCCATTCAAAATTATGTTTCTTCATTGATATGAATAAGAGGTTCGCCTTGCAACAGCTTCTTCAACAAACATTGCGATTCATTGATACAAGTCTACCCATGGCATATATACTACCTTGATGGCTCAGATGGAAAAGGCTGTAAATAGATGCTAGAAAGGCTTAGAACGTCAACTAAAAGAAGCCCAAAATGCCTGTATCATGTCGAATGGATTTGTGAACTGGATGAGATGGCCGTCAACGTGGACATGCTCCAGCTGGACGATTACTTATACAAACGCTATCAAAACATCCCTGATCCAAAGCCTCTCTTCAACTCAGGCATCTAGCTTTCTCCTCTTGAACCTTCCCCTCGCCTCAATTTTACCTTCAACGGGCACCGCCCTCCATGCTGTGAATAAGAATCCATCTGCACCTCCACGGCCCATCATGAAAGGATGTGTCCTCCCAGGAAGAACCTGCCATCGTCGCGCCCTACTACTCTGGATAGTCACACCGAGCAGAAGCGTAGGGTTAATGGGGAACTCTTCACTGCCCTCCCAGCGCTCAAGCTCTTCAGCTGTTTTGCTTTCGACCTCTGGTGGAGGCGATGATACCCACGCGGCTCGACGCGCCACACTAAAGCAATCGGCTAGTTGCGTCAGGGGCTCGATGGTGGGAGAGTAAATGGCGATGGGGGCGCCACCCGCTAGCAAAGGTACTGTGCTGCGGACAATGGAGATGGGATCCATGGTGCTTGCGACTGCGAGGCCAGAGAATCCTCCGGCGCGTGTTGTGTCGACCACATGCCGAATACGCGCCCACCTTCTTCTCTTGCGGTGATAGTTCCCCCTGCGATTCGTCTTCCATGTCGCAATTTCCTCTGGTGTTGCCTCGGGTGGCTTGTTGTTGTATGCGTCGTCTTCATCAGGCGACAGGAGCTGCAGCCATGAAATATCCAAGAGGTTGGTGTCGAGGGGGTGGTAGGGCGGAGAGGGGTTGGCGTTTGCGGCGTCGTAGTTGAAGTATCGTAGAAGAGCGAGGTTGGGCTGGGTCTGGCCGTGGATCAGGGTGAGGGTGTTTCTGTTGACGTAGGGGACGTTGAAGTCGCTTCGCTTAGAAGATCGCTTCTTCTCCTGCTTTTGTTCGGGGTCTGTTGCTTCTGTTGTCGGGGGCTGGTCTTGGTCCATCTCATCTGTAGGAGCAGTGTTGGTTTCGGTGACTTCTGGTGCAGCGGGATCTTCCGTGTTCTCCTCCTCGAGCTTGGGATGCAGGATGTCCATCCTCTCAGCCAAAGATGCCACCAGCAAGCCACCCGTATCATCCACCACCAACCACCTCCCGCCCTGCGAAGCACCAGAATCTTCGGTAGCAACACCTCCATAGTGAATATCGGCCCAGCAGCCGACCAGTGCCATCATCTCCTGTCTCATCTCGAGAATCTTTGAAGCATCGCGGTCCTCTAGCAACCACTGCGCTAGCATCGGCACGTCAAGAGGTAACACCGTAAACCGTCGAATATACTTTTTCGTCTTGAGGAGCTTGTACTTGGCCAGAGAATACGCCGTCTTTTGGTCAATAGCCGTATGCGACAGCAGTAGCTTGGCGATCAGCTCCTTGCCCGCCGATGCGCCCTTGCGCTTGAGCTCCTCGATCTCTTCCGGCTTGAGAGTCTGTCGGGCCGAGTCGTCGATGATCTCGCGATTCGATCGGATGAGGACCTTTCCGCTCTCATCAACAAGAGTAAGCTCCTCGCCATCTGCAGCTGCAACAACATCGTCTCCCTCGGCTGGTTCTGTCGCTTCGGCGCTGGTGTCGGCCAAGTCGTCGGCATTGAGCTCCTTAGCGGGCACGACGCGGAGGCGCGCAAATGTCTCTCCTTCGCGCTTGTCTTGGACCTCGTATGTGAAGTGGTACGGACGGTTGATGATCAGATTTGTTGGGAATGAGCCATACTTGCCCAGCGAGATTGTCCTGTCGCAAAGTTAGTCGTGCAGGGAGGGAGTGGGAAAATGACGATTGGCTTACGTATTTGGTACGACCTGTAATACGCGATATGTCTCGTTGGGGAGCCGTAGGGCTACCCACGAATTGGGCTGTACCGTCTCCTTGTCCATTGCGTTTGTTGGAGCGAGTATGATTTGGTTCTTGAGAAGAAGAAAAAACTAAGGTAAGCCAGCCTCACCTCGGTGAGCCCCGCCACGGCCCCCACACTCCGATCTTCACCGAGATCGCGGCAGCAAGGGAACCTCATCTAAGTAAGTCTTTGGACCATATCGTGAGATTTATTCTCACGAAAAACTTATAGAATGGAAATTCGTGTTAAATGGCAATTAGTTTGAGAATGAACACTAAATTGAAGGTACGGAGTACCTAGCATGAAACTGCCCGAGGTACTGAAACAGCTGCATCTGCTACAATCGCCAAAAAGTACAAGTCATTCATCTGTTTATTGGCCTCTCTACAAAAGATCTACTCCGTAGTACTAAAGACTTCCGCTAGTCCACAGGAAACCAATAACAACTTGCAAGACCCAAACCAACCTCTCATTTTGTGTATAAGTCAACATCGCAAAAGACCCAAAGTCTATCCTTTCATGTGCTTAACACTTCTCGTGGCTTCATACTCAAAGTCAAAATTTGATGTCAATGTCCACTGCCCTCAGGGAAGACTTTAGAAGAGGTCACTAAAATAAATTCAGTAAAGACTTCCCTAAATTTAGACTAGGTTACCTAAGCTTTTTTATCACTTGGGATAAAAGTCTCAAGGTTTCTTATATCCCCCTGCATAGGTCCCTCTACTTACGCAATTCGGTCGCCATGGGCGTCCCGTTCGTTGGTAGTAGATCCAGAGTGTCCACCAAAAAGAGAGGCGAGATAGTTGCAGATGCCGTACCAAGCATAGAGGACCAAGCTCATGCTTCCGAAAAGGAAGAGGGGGACGAGAGTGTAGGTCGCAAGATCTGTGAGATTAGTTAGCATATGATCCAGGTAGGGGTCATTGGGGAATACTTACAGACAAAGCCGCCGGAGCGCTTGACAATGTTATACAACTCGTTTCGCATGATGTGCTCCGCACCCTTCTCCCACTTCCAGGGACCGACCATTCGGAACTTGGTGTTGAAGTTAGAACCCATGGCCCAGGTGTAGAAGACTTTCTAACCCTTCTTCATGACTGAACCGGCCTTGGGTGCAGAACCAATGTCGAGAGCGAGCTGGTAGGCATAGCTCTCATGGTCAACAGCTTGCTTGGTTTCATAGAAACTGTAGTTACCTCGGGGATGAAGACGATAGTCGAGGTTGTAAGACTCGAGGGCATTGGATTCACGAACAGTAGGTACCTCCTTAGGGTACTGGTGCTGGAGCAGGTGAAGAACCCACAGCTGGACCTGGAGCTCGGCAAGTGGTGGGATGGCTCCAATGGAAGGGCGGACAAATCCAATGTAGCCAAGAGTCACATCTCCTTCTTTGTAGATCTCTCGAATGTTGGTCTGAGCGACAGTAGGGTACTCGTTGTCCAGGAAAGGGAAATCTCTAGTGTAGCCAGTTGCAAAGACCAAGACATCAGGCTTGAGCTGCTCCTTTGGGAGGGTCGAATCGCTCGGAAGTTTGTTGTCAAACTGCATGTTGCCATCTCGGTCAATGCTGGTAGGCCAAGTCATCACATCGATCTTCTTGCCCTTAGTGTCTTCAATCTTGACATTCATGAAGAAAGATCGGATACGGTTGCCCCAAGACTGGGATCGTTTGCCGACGCTCATGTAGGGTAGAGCCTTGTCGGACTTGCAGAGGAGGACTATTGATATGTTAGCTCTTATGTCTGTTCATGGAAAAGGGGGATACTTACTTGAGTCCATGTACTTGCGGTCAGGGCTCATCTGGCCAACCCACTGATCAGGACCCTCTTCGGTGCCCGAGATGAACTTGTGCATGTTTTTAATCCAGCTGTCGTAGTAAGTCCAGAGAAGTTGGCTCTTCTGCAGCTTTGGATGCGCGTAGGCCGTGTCGAACAGGCTGGCGACAGAGGTGTCGACAGGCTTGTTGGCAGTAGGTGTGGAACGTCCCAACGCTTGAGGAATAGGGATGATCTATCAACTGTTAGCTAATTCTTACAATGCTGGTGTGATAACATACCTTGGGCGCACAAAAGAAGCCATCGCGATGGCAGAGCGTCACAGTCTTTGCACCAGAAGTGACAGCGAGATACGCAAGATCCATACCGGTCTCACCAGCACCCATGATGTACACATTAGTGTTTTCACCAAACTGATCTCGAGACTTGAGACGGGATGAGTGAAAGACCTTGGGTACTCGTTCGATACCCTCGATGTGCGGCATGACTGGGTTGACGTTGATGCCACTGCAGACAGCAACAGCATCACATTCCCAATCAAAGGCACCTTGTTTGTTGCGCAGAGAGATGGCATGACCAACGTCGTTAGGCCCACGACGAACTTTTCCAACCTTTGTGTTACACTCGATCATAGGCCAGAGGTTGAAGTTGGTGGCGTAGTCCTTCAGATACTGGACGTAAACTTCAGGGGTAACGAAATCAGGGGCATCGTCTGGGAGACGGAAGTCGGAGAAAGCAGTGAGATACTTTGAAGAGACGAGCTATGATATGGTCAGTATCTGTTTCATTCAATGAAAGAGGTGATAACTTACCTCAGCATCTTCATAGACGCGATAGGAGAAAGTGCCGCCGATCTGGGACTCAGCTTCGAAGAGTCGGACCTCGATAGGAGGGATGGGGAAGTACTCATGGGCATGAGCAAGGAATCGAAGGGTAGCTAGTCCAGCTGGACCGCCGCCGATGACAGCCACCTTCATGGTGACTTGATTTAGGAGGTAGTTATGATACAAAAAGTTGTGAGAAGGTTATGGTTGATAGAAGTGAGATGGTGATGATCAACAATGAGATACTGTCCTGACTGATGATGTAGGATGAAGAGATAGATGAAAGGTGGTTTCAGAGAAGAGAATGATATTGAGACTAGTTACAGATGAGTAAAGATACTGTAAACAATGTCCCTGGTGACTCAGGCTGGACGCTGCCACTGCCAGTGTCAAATGGAGAGTACTGGTACATAGCGACATGTTCACTCTGGAGTGGAGCTGAACAGTATGACAGTCAAATCCACTGGTACATTTCATTTCATTAATCTTCAGTATTGAAGGGCATGTAATTAAAGTAATATATTTGCTAGATATTGAAGACAAATAGAAGAGTGTCGAGGGGGAAAGTGAGGGCATCGCGAGCTTCGTGTGGTAGTAGATTCTATGGCTTGAAAGCCCTGCGGCTAGATAGTTTAAGACAGACATTTCATGGCACACAACTTTCAACAGTCTCTTTAGATGTCCCTGGGTGCAAGAAGACTTCTAATATTAAATTAAGGTGCTAAAAATACTTAGTCTAAGATCCTCTAAATTTATACTAAATAATGCTAAGTTTACCTAAGGTTTTTTATCACTTAGGATAGAGGTCCTAAGTTTTATTGCATCCCCTTGGATATTCACTGTCAAAGCCTTGTGTTCGAACCGTTTTTATATATGTTCATATATCTCATGCCTGAACATCCCATTGCAGCTCATTTAATTGAATCCATGAGGTGGGTGCTCATGCCCAGACAACGTTACACACTAACTATTGCGAACACTTATACACGCAGTGATGGCACCTCTTGTCTCATATCTCACTTTACTATCGAATACTTTCTCTAATCTAAGGCCTAGAACACGACTTGTGAACGTGACTAACTGCCTCTTAGACGAGGCCGCCTATGAAGGGAACCCATGAACACCAGCAAGAATTTTCCTGACCATTGCTCTTTACAGCCATTGTCTCATTGTTTACTTTGAGTCCACAAGATTGGCCAAAACCCCGTGGGGAAAGCAATGGATCGTCGATTCGCCTTCGAACTCAATGACATAAGGCCTCAGCTCGCGTTCAAGCTTAAAGCTTATCGCGAACCTGCAGGACGCTTAAATTTCGTATTCCATCGTCTGATGCTTCGTTTTATGTAATTTCTGCTGTTTCTAACTCAACTAATTGTTAGGTTATCTCCGTTCCTGCCTGTTGCCCTTGTTTCGACCTATCGAAGTTTCCCAACAGAGTACTTCTCAATTTGAGCCTCAGGAACCAACAGAAAAAGCCCCTCGATAGCATCGACGACTTCTTTCTTCAGCATCATCAAACAATCATTGGACTTCTTTTCTCGCAAGATCATATGCATCATGCAGCCAGCTTTGTAGCCGGACCGACCTCGTTATTTGACTACGACCTATCATCAACAATCACGCAAACCTGCTCTTGATCACTTCATGTTAGATTCACATGCAAATCTCGATCAACTTATGAACTTTAAGGGCTATGGAACTCATACGCGCATACACGAAGAGACGTAAACTGGGAATGGGGCTGGGATGAGAACCTGGGGAATTGACTTACTGTTCCTGAGCAATGATGAGGCCATACAATGTGGAACTCGTCGAATGGCGCGATGGGTATTCATCTGCATCTTGGCTATGTGTCACAAAAACTTCATTCTCCTTCTCGAAACTAAACTCCTAGGTGGGCCTGCTGGAATATCATCTCAATTTCGGGTCGGGGCGGAAAGCTTAGTAAAGGAACTGTTATGGCATCTCGATTACTTTCATGGTGTTCAATCATGGCCATGGAAATTTCATGGAGTCAAGCTGAGCGGTGAAATTTGAAGAAACCCATGAAAACAATTAGGTTCAATTCAAGTTCTTGCTTCATTGCATCAACTTCGATAAACATTAGGAACGGTATGTTGTTGACGCCCCTCTTCTCTAACCTCACTCTCATTGGCGACGTTGCTGAGGCATCATCGATCCACCAAGCGCCTTTCGACACAGTATCTTCTCATCCTGAAGCTTGACATGCTTCTCACCGAAGCCTCAAAACTCTGAATACCGCCATGCAGGAGGCGTCATCCTGCTTCCAACCTCCTCCTTACACATGTGAGATTCAGCAGGTGAGATGAGATGTCAGATGAGTCTAGGTACAAAAGAGATGGAGGATCTCTATTCCTCAGTCTCATCAAGCCGATCAAGTTCTCACCTCATTCGTTACCCTCTCATTTCTGCACTCTGTCCGAGTAAGAGATGAGAACGTCCCTCTTTTACGCCCTGAACGGGGCCCTCGGGGTTGTAGCCCACGAGTCGCTTGCCCATTTCAAGATTGAATCTGGTAAAGAAGAGCAACGCTCTCTTGAAGGATGCTCAAAGGATGGCAAGCACAAGTGGGTTCCCGACCCTGCGACATTTGTCTTCCCTGAGAACGACTACAAGCCCGGCAACTCCTGGGATCTCTGTGTCGGCACATCTCATTGCGCCCCCCACGAGGCCTTGACTCAGGTTTCCTTCGATTTCAAGGACAACGGCATCGTTTTCAACTTCAAGCATATCGACCACTACAAGTACGAAGATGTGGCCGTCTACATCGAGCGTGGTCAGCCTCCCACAGAGGACTCTTTCAAGTACAACAAGAAGAGTGACCACTGCAAGGCCAAGAACGACTACAAGGAAGCCAAGTGCTTGGTTCCCTTCTTCTCACTCTCGGATGGCGGCTCCTACAGCGACCTCTGTCCCCTCGAGGACAATGGAGGCTGGAGACTTTACATCAAGGTCAAGGCCACCATCTCACACGGGCACAAGAAGTACGAGCTCTACAGCCGCTCTCCCGATATCAACGAGAAGTACTTCGTTATCAGCTACACCTGCGCTGAGTGCAAGGAGTAAGTCAACCCGTTAATCAGCATGCCTCACTTCACCTAACATTACTCAGGTACAAGCACAAGAAGATCGAGTTGATCGAGGAGAAGGAAGAGGCTGAGGCCGAAGCCGAAGAATCTGAAGAAGAAAAGGAGTATAAGAAGAAGAAGGAAGAGGCTGCGGAAGAGGCCGAGGAAGAGAAGAAGAAATACAAGAAGAAGAAGGAAGAGGAGGAGGAAGAAGCTGAAGCCGAAGCTGAGGAAGAAAAGAAGAAGTATAAGAAGAAGAAGGCTGAGGAGGAAGCCGAGGCTGAGGAAGAGGAAAAGAAGAAGAAATACAAGAAGGAGGAAGAGGAGGAGGCTGAAGCCGCAGAGGAAGAAGAGAAGTACTACCCCCGCTTTATCCTTTCATTTCACCAGTACTAATGCAGCTGCAGGCATAAGGAGCACCATCATGAGCATTACCACAAGCATCACCACAACCATGGTCACAACCACGCTCATCGTCATGGACACAGACACGGTCACCTCCACGGTCATCTTCACAAGGAGCATCACCATCATGATCACCGCCATAAGAACCACCATCATGACCCTCATCACAAGGACCCTCATCATAAGCACCATGCTCGTTCTTATGATCATCATGACCACCACAAGCACCACGACCCTGGACACTACCATCATGACAACCATGATGGTCACAAGCATCACGATCCCGGTCACCACGGTCACCACGATGGTCATGATCATTATAAGCTCCATCACTACTATGATCCCAACAGCCACCGTGACTTTAATGCTTTCTTGGACGATTACTTCAAGCACTTCGGTTATCACTACCACAACGATGATCCTGGTCATCACCATGGTCATCACGGTCATCATGACGGTCACCACGATGGTCACTACCATCATGATCCTCACAAGCACCTCCATGGCGAGCATCACGATGGAAAGCACCACCACTATGAGCACCACGATGGCAAGCATCACCACAATGAGCATCACAACCATCATCATGTTGAGCACCACAACCATCACCACGGTCACAACGAGGGACACAAGCACCACCATGGTGAGCACCATGACGGATATAACCACCCCCACGCTCGCAGCTTGCACGGACATAAGCACCATCACGGACATCACCATGGCCATAACCACAGCCACGCTCATGACCATGTCCACAAGCACCGTCACAAGCACTTTGACGACCATGTCCACTATAAGGAGCATCACGTTTACTACGACTATAAGGATGATGGTCACCACGACGGTCACCACCATGGTTATGATCACCACGATCCTCACAAGCATCACCACGACGGCCATCACCATGATCATCACAAGCACCACTATGGTCATCATGATCCTCACAAGCATCACCACCATGATCCTCATAAGCATCACTACAGCCATGAGTACGACTACGGCCACTATAAGCGATCTGAGCACAAGGAACCCATTACTATCTATTACAAGGAAAAGTCCGATCACTCTCGCACTCACATTGATACTTCCAAGAAGGAAAAGGCTTCCAAGAGTGAGCTCGAGGCCGAGAAGCACAAGAAGCTTTTAGAAGCGGCCAACAAGAAGGACGAGTACAAATACAAGCACAAGGGCGACCCTGAGCACAAGTATCACTCCGAAGAGGATAAGTACAAGCACGAGAAAGAGCACGGGCACAAGTACAAGTACGGACCTAAGTACGAGCATGAGCATGAGCATGATAAGAGGTCTGCTTCCGAGGATAGTGGTTACAAGTCCAAGGAGGAGGTCAAAGAGGTCTTGAAGGGACACTTCCAAGAGGCTCTCAACAAGTTCTACCATGCTTACATCGCAAAGAAGGAGCACAAGCACTACGAGCACGAGAAGCCTGAGGAGAAGCACGACTCTGGCCACTACAAGCACAAGGAGTACAAGCATGAGGAACCTGAAGAGAAACACCACTCTGATCACCACGAGCACGAGGAGCACGAACCTAAGCACTACAAGCATAAGGAGCATGAGCCTAAGAAAGAGCACGAAGAGCACGAGGAAGACGAAGAGCACGAGGAAGACGAAGAGCACGAGGAAGACGAGCACGAGGAGCATGAACCTAAGCACTACAAGCATAAGGAGCATGAGCCTAAGAAAGAGCACAAGGAGCACTCCTACAAGCACCCAAAGGAACATGAGCATGAGCATGAGGATAAGCCCAAGAAGTATCATCACGATCAGCATGAGGAACATGATGACCACGAGGACCACGAGGATAAGGAGCACGAGCCTAAGGAAGAGCCCAAGAAGCACGAGTCCACCGAGTTCGAAAAGTCCTCTCACTATTCCGCCAAGAAGGCGAGCTTGGAGAGTGAGAAGGAAAAGGCCAAACACGAGGCTCTGGAGAAGCTTTGGGATGCCCGCATCACTCATGAGCGCAAGTACAAAGAGAAGCTTTTCTTCATTGAAGCCGGCCACTGGGGTAAGAAGGGCGCCCACAAGCGCTCTCTTGGGTCCAAGTCTAGCGAGGCTACCGAGGTAGAAGTCAACAGTGCCAAGGTCGAGAAGTACATTGAGGACGCCGAGGACAAAATCTTGGACGAAATCGAGGAGGCCATCCGAGTGGCTATCAAGAAGGCCGGCGACAACCCTAGCAGTGGAACTATCCTCACGTACGTCAGGAAGGTTGAGAAAGCCATCAAGATCATCATCGCAGAGAACGTCAAGAAGATCATCGCCCATATTGTCAAGATTGAAGGCGTTGAAGAGCCTGATGAGGAAACCATTATCAAGTACCTTGCTCCTGCTATCAGCAAAATCGTCAAGGCTGCCGACAAGATCTTCGCCAAGACCCTCGAGGCTCTGGGCGAAGACCCTACAGATGAGGAGATCGAACACGCCATCAAGAAGGTTCTGAAGCTTCTCGATGAGGTCATCGACGAGGTACTCCGCAAGGCCCTCATTCTCATCTTCGAGTTGGAGGAGGAGACCGCTGAGACAAAGCTTGGTAAGCATGATAAGCGCTCCGATCCCTATGACGACACCACGGTCGAGAAGGCTGTTGAGAAGACCGTCGAGAAATGGGCTGCTAAGTACGTCGAGGCAGATGAGAAGAAGCACAAGCCCCTGAAGCGTTCCGTGCGATTCGCCCGACTCTACAACTGAGGCGCTCCCAAACGAGGGCAAGGCCAGTGTCACTGGACACAAGAGAACCACTTGACCTGGGCACATAATAAGGATGCAGTACTTGGTGCTGTGTCTAGTTGACAGGTTGAGGAGGGATTAGGTACATTGTTTCATCATTTAAGATAGCCATTCCTTTAATAAAAGTAACCTTTCTCTTTCTCTTACTTGAGCTGCACAGTCGAGATGTGATAATACTTCAAAGAGCCCTTTGAGAGCAAGAACACCTAACCTTAATTCACATGTGCAAGTTTATGTGTTCAGGTTGGAATCATAAAATTGGTATATTCTGTAACGTATTCCCAAACGCCATTTAACGTAATTGACATAAAATCATAACAGTTCTATCGCAATCTTTTCTCTAGTTCCAGTTAGGAGCGTATGTGATGAAGGCCATCAAGCAACCTGAGATCAGACCAGCTGTAGGAACAGTGATGAACCATCCAAGATAGATCCATCCGACCATGCGCCAGTTGATAGAATGCCAATCTCCGTTGCAGAGACCGACTCCGACAATGGCACCAGTGATACATTGAGTAGTAGACACAGGCAGTTCTGCAAGAATGGTTAGTGTATGTTGTTGAAAAGTGTTTAGGGGATAACCTACTAAGACGAGTGGCCAGGATGACAGTGATAACAGAACCAAGTTCCATGGAGAAGCCGCGAGCAGGGGACATGAGAGTCACACGGTTACCTAAGTTTCGCATGATGTTATAACCATATGTCCAAAGACCGATGACAATACCGGCACCGCCGAAAGCGAGAATCCAAATGGGAACTTGAGCCTTGCTTCCAGGGACTGCGCCGGACTGCCAGATCTGGTAGATGGAGGCATAAGGACCGACAGCGTTGGCAACGTCGTTGGCGCCGTGCACGAAAGAGGCAGAGGCAGCGGTCATGACTTGGAGGAAAGTATACAGGAATTCGGTGCGGTTGTCGAAATGTTCAGCACGAGCGTGAATCTCTTCAACATCGCCGGCAACAACAGACTTCTCGCTCTGGGAGCTGACAATATCCTTATCGACACCGTGGAGAATGGCAAACTTGAAAGCCCACCACATGAAAGCACCAGTATACCAAGGGGCATCAGGTTTGGGTCCAACCATGGACTTGTGCTGGTGAGGGTTGGTAGCAGGTTCCTCGGTAGCCTGCTCAGTGACAACCTTCTTGTCATTGCCAGCGGCCTCGAGATCCTCACCAAGGGCAGCAGCACGCTGAGTGCGGCGCTCCTCAAGCTCCTCACGGGTAAGATGGCCTTCGTAGAAGTTGCGGACAACGCCCTGGAAGTTGTCGGGGGTGGGAGGGACAGGACCACGGCGGAGGAGGAGAGGGCCAAGGA